>LOJH01009831.1:0-11802 GCA_001685095.1 Ellobius talpinus
AGCTTGAGGATCTTATGTATGCCCCCCACTTAATCCTTCCTGAACTTGGAGTGGGGGTGGGGTGAGGGCGGCACCCACTGCCACACCTGCCCCACTCTGACAGTCCCGCCTCTGGGCAGAGAAAGCAATTTCAGAAATGACATGTTGCCAACAAGCAGAAATCAGTTTGTGAATTAAAATGTGTCGGCGTCAGGTGACCTCAGGCTCAGCGGGCTGGCTGCATGGCTGCATGAAGACAGCTGAGATTAGAGGCTGTCAGGCATGGGAGGGGCTGCTGAAGAAGGGTGGTGAGACCCGGGGCTACCGGTACTCTCCAGGGCCTTGGCTGTCCTGGACTTGTTCAGACAGCGAGGCAGGAATCCGGACACTGGGCCAGGTCTGCCACACATCTGACTAACCCTTATCACACTCAACTAGCCACTCTTTGGGGTGAAGGCTAGTGTGTGTGGGGGGGCCTGGCTTGCCTCCCTTGTGCCAACTCTAGCATAAACACACTAATGGGCCTGAGAAAGTCGGGGAGGAACATGGACCCCATAGCCCCTGGGC
The DNA here is from genome assembly GCA_001685095.1 of Ellobius talpinus. NCBI lineage: Eukaryota > Metazoa > Chordata > Mammalia > Rodentia > Cricetidae > Ellobius > Ellobius talpinus. Next base: position 547 of record LOJH01009831.1, read on the forward strand.
ACTTAGGAAGGATGGGGGTGGGGGGAATAAGACACGTGAGAGGCAGCCAGCCTGGGCTCCACAGGTATGCAGAGGAGAGAGGAGAGCCCTGCAAGAGAGGAGGAAGGTGCTATCAACCATGTTGAATACTTACAGCTCCCCAGGGCCCTTTCTGGTGTTCCAGGCCTTGGCTCAGCCGTCTCTGAATGTCTAGGGCAGAGATGATAAGTCTCTGTTCTTTACTGTGGGACCTTGCAAAGGCATGGAACCTTTCTAAATTCAGTCTCTAACAGTCATGTCCTGTCTGTTGCCTGCATACACCCCAGAACTGCTGTCAGTCTTTCCCCGGGCTGGAGATGGAACATGTGGGGAGATTGTTCTGTGCATCTCCAGGACTCTGGGAAGTAGAAAAGTTGACCTTGGGACATCTCAGTAGCTCTAGGATTTAATGGTGATGCTCCACAAATCATAAACCATAGCAAGGGCAGGTAAAGTCAGGGTTTCTGGGGACTGTGAGGATGGGTACCAACATAGGGGATGGGCTGATTGAGAGCAAGCCTGGCTCATAGCTTCAAGGAACTGTGTCCTTGCTATAGCATCCCCAGCTGTTTCCCCTGTTTTCTGCACCTGTTATTGGAATCCCGTTGGGAATTCTCCTTGTCCTGTCCAGTCATCTGAGAATCTGAGAAGATTCCAGAGGGAATGGGCCCAACTTCAGGCATGAGAAAGTCGTGAATCTTGGCCCCTACAACTCAGTCAACAAATACTTCAGGCTCCCTGAATCTCAGTTGTTTAAATCCTTAAAGTGGGAGTGGTGGTTTTTACCCCAGGGGGTGACTGTAAAGATGAAGACTGTCACGTGAGAAGGAGAGAATGAAAAGCTCTTCTATACAAAATGTCAACTAAGGGCTGGGGAGGCTGCTGTGCAAGCCTGAAGGTCTGAGTTTAGTACACAGAACCCACATTTAAAATGCCAGGGACAGTGGTGCGTGGTTGCCACCCCAGCGCTGGACGATCTGTGGTGACTTGGTGACTAGCCAGCCTGGATTACTTGGCGAGACCCAGTCTCAAAAAACAATGCCTGAGGAATGACATTTGAGGTTGTCCTTTGGCCTCCAAATGCATATGCGTGTGCACACCTGTGCACATTGCATAAAAATGTTATTGGGGGCTGGCGAGATGGCTCAGCGGGTAAAGGCGCTTGCTGTCAAGCCTGGTGAGTGGAGTTGGATTCCTGAGATCCACATGGCGGAAGGAGAGGACCAACTCCTGCAAGTGATCCTCTGGCCTATACCTATGTCCACCATGCTACACACAAATAGATAAGTGGAGCCTTAATAATTTATTTTTATTTATGTGCATGCATATGTGCTTGCTTGTCTCTAAGTGCATCATATGTATGCACATGCCCTCAGAGGCCAGAGATGTGTTGGATCCCCTGGAGTTGGAGTTATAGGCTGTTGTGAGCTCTTCTGTAAAAGCAAGTGCTCTGAACCACTGAGCTATCTTTCCATCCACAATAAGCTAATTTTTGAAAAAATGTTACCAGACAACCAAAGAGTCCCACAGTCTTGAGCTGGCGCTCCAAAGAGGAGGTGTGAGTTTCCAAGGGAAAATAGTGGCTTCTCCCTGGGGAGCTCTGGCAGAAGCCACATGGTCAAGCAGTGAGAGTGAGCATTGCCAGCCATGGAATGGAGCATCCGCTTGTAGCCACTGACAACATGGACAGGGAAGTGCACACACACGCCGCCACAGCTTCGAGGAAAAAGTTAGCCTGAATCATCATTCAGGAGACAATCGCTAACCTCAGCTGCGAGACAGAGACACGCGCTGCAAGATGGAGACCTGCAGCTCGAGCACTGACACATGGAAGATTATCAGTGTCACCTGAAACAAGCAGGCGGGGAAAGCATTCTAGAGTACAGGGCTGCAGAAATACCACGCTGAGTGCAATGCCTAAGTCGTGAGTACAACCAGGAGCAGGAAAACAGTGTTATGAAGGCCATTTGAGGCCCAGCTGAAGGAGTGTGAGCATAGATGGTATTCTAGATGGTGTCACAGCTCTCAGAGGTGGCTTGGGCTTCTGTTGGTCTCGGGAGCTGTAAGTATTGGCGGTATTGGAGTATCTTAAGAACTGTGAGTTCACAAATGAGTTGCTAAAATGAATATGCAAATACACACATACACACACGTGTGTGTGCACACTCACACACATGCACAGGTGTGTGTGTGCATCTGTATATTTATTTATTTTGGTGTGTATCTGTATGTGGGGTGTATGGGCACACGTGAGTGTGGAGACCAGAGGAGGATGTTGGCTAGCTTCGTCTGTCACTCTCTTCTGTTTGTTTGGAGATAGGGGTCTCTCACTGAACCAGAATCACCATTCAGCTAGGTTAGTTGGGCAGCAGACCCCAGGATCTGCCTATCCCCCGCCCCCATCCCCCAATACTGGAATTTCAGGCACATGTTGCCATGTCTAGCTTTTAAGTGGGTACTGGGGATTAGAACTCAGGTCCTCATGCTTGCACAGCAAATGTTCTTACTCACTGAGCCATCTCCCCAGCCAAGACTAAGTATTTTGTTTTGTTTTATATTTAACATAATTTCTTTACTGAATCTTTAGGAATTTCACATCATGCACCCCCAATTCTACAACATGCAGTGGAAAGAACACCTTGAGTCTGCCTGTTGGCAGAAGGGACAGACCTCTGTGTACCAGGTAACCATTCCAGCCTCACTTCCCCTGCACCGGGTGGAGCTCAAGTGAGAAAGACGATAGAGCCCTGCACAAACCGAAGCCTGCTGCTGTGTGCGGAACCGTCTGTCATTTGTCCAGAACCAGCTGGAATCCATGCCCAAGAGCACAGGGTCTCAACATGTTAGAACAGGATACAGGGGAAACACGGGTACCCTTGGGGCTGTTTCCCTCCCTGAGGACCCCAGGGCTGAAGAGTTGGGACAGGGCAGGTCTGAGCTGGGAGGAAAGGACTGTTTGCTCCCCCGTGCTCCGACTCGCTGCTTCCACCTCCCTTGCGCCGTAGGAGCCCCAGGAAGCGACGGCTTTCCAGCATGTGTGGGGAAGCAGAAAACGAAAGCTGGGAGTCCAGAGCTCATGTGGAATCCATTGTACGGCTGTGCTCCGTTTGTCCTCTCAGGCCACAAGCTCCTGAAGGCTCCCTCTTTGATCTACATGATCCCCATCCTCCCCGTCTTGCAGGCCACACAGTGGGGCCCCTGCAAATATGTACAGCCTGCTCTGATATGATGGGCAACCTGAGTTGGATGATGACCTTACTTGAGGCCTCCATTTACCCGGAACTTATAACAAGGGGTGTGTTCTTGCCCTACCTGCCCAAGAGAAGACGTGGGAATGTTAGGAGGAAAGGTCCTCTCCTTTGGATGCCGACAGATCTGCGTTCAGCCTGGCATTACTGCCTGCTGGTGGCCACAAGGAGCGTTTCTATCTCTCAATCTTTATTCTTTAGCCAGGGCAGTGGCAGCATTTACTGGGCAATTGCAACAAACTGGGATATTGCAACAATCCAAGACACACACACACACACACACACACACACACAAAAGTACAATAGGACTGGGGCGATGGCTCAGTCAGTAGAGTGTTTATCATGCAAATCCAGGACCTGAGTTCAATTCTCAGAACCCACATAAAAAAAAGTTAGGCTTGAGGTGGTGCACACTAGTAATTTCAGCTTCGGGGAGGCCAGCAAGCCTGGACTACTTGGCAAACCCCAGACCAGTGAAAGAATCTATCTCAAAAAAAAAGAAGACATCTCCATGCACACACACACACGCACATGCACCAGTACACACTCATGAACACACACAGCAATGAAAAAGGAAGCACAAATAACCAGTGCATAGTTTATTGGTTTGTTGGCTTTCTTTGCTCTAGCATGTCAGCCCCATGAGACCAGGACTGGCTCTTGAGCACTGTGGCACCCTACCACCCTGAGTGTCTCCCTGGCATCCATTAGCTCCTTGGATTATCACTAGGAGGTGGAATGGATGTGTGACAGCCCTTAACGAAGGACTTCTGTTGTGGCTCTCATATGTGCTCAGATGGGAAGCCCCAGAAGTTCAGTTGTTGAGAGAAGACATTGGGAAGTAAGACCTGATCTTTAGGGCTGGCACAGTCTATGCAGTCATCCGTCTGCCAGATGGCAGATGGTACCAGAACAGCTGGCTTTATCTAGACCAGGGAACAGGTTCTGTATGCCCATGAAAGCCAGATGAAAGCATGAATGACTTGAGGAAGGGCAAGGGGACACTGGGCCAGCTGGGGATCCCCATGCATTCTGTTGGCAGCCAGTCAGGATGCCAGTCCCATTTGCCAGTGTCACTGATTCTCAAAGAAAAAATTCAGAAATCCAGTGGGAAACAACTCATTTGTAAAGGGAAAACCTCAAAGAGAAAACAAAACTCATCCGTGGGCTCGTAGGGGCTGGATGCTATAGCCTGGTCATCTTGGGTTATGTGGGCTGCAGAACCCCCAAGAATGACTCCACGGGGTCTTTGTCTCTCCAGGCTTCTCAGGAAGTCTCAGTCCTAAGACATGGAGTTGGAGAAACTAGCATGGTGTCCAGGGGAAAAGGCCAGGGTCACACGCAAGGACCTCCCTTAGTTCCTAGGCTCAGAGTGAGACTGATGGCTTTGGCTCTCAAAGTAGGTCCACTCCCCCCATTCCTGGAGTGGCAATATTCACCCACTGTTCTCTTTCGTGTGACTTTAAGCACAGACCTCCATCTCTGGGCCAAATCTGAAAAATGGGTACAGTGGTTTGGCCTCATCTAACATAACCTCACAGGAAAAATGGGGAAATCAAGGGAGAATAAAGACAGAAGTGTTTCTAAAAATGGAAAGTGCCCATCCTTTTTGTCCTTTATGAACAAAATCCTTTGGACAGAACAGAAAGGTCCCTGGGGCCCAGAGGAGGAGAATCTGCAGACTTTATAAGAAAGCTCCTGCTCAGTCTCAGGAGGGACGTGTGTTCCCAAAGACAGACTTCGTGTGACACAGCAACTGTGGCCTCCCTCAGCTACCTGGCATCCGGTTCCACGAGCGTCCCTGGCAGATGCAGTTGTGTGTCCCTAGAGGCTTCTGGGTAAACACGTGAACCCCACATATGGTGACCAAGAAATAGAGAAGATATATAAATAACATAAATACTTTCCCATATATCTTAGCTATATAAATTATTTTCTAAAAACTATACGTATGAGGTAGGCAGAAATACCCTGTGAACGTCTCCCTTAAAGTTCCAGTCTGAGGGGCCCCAGCATGACGATGGTGGGATTTTAGGGGGGAAAAAGAAAGGGGCCATGGAGAAAGAAAGGAAAAGGAGGGAGAGGGCCAGATTGAGGGTGCCCTAGGGCATCAGTGTTAATGACCAACCACAGCCTAGTTCAAGTCCAACTTTGATGCTTTTGCACCCCCAGCCCCCCTGACCATAGAGTCAGGGCACAGGTGGTATGGTTGTAGATCAGAGTGCTCTGGTCCCCAAGTTGTTTCAGGCTCCCTTCCTGCCTGTGTAGCCTCCAGGCAGAGCAGGAGTGGGGGTCACAGAGGAGAAGGATGCCTCAGGTTACCAAGGAACAAGTCAATCTTCAGCAGAAAGATAGAAAACCAGCCCTCAGTCTTCTTTTCCCCTGTAGGCTGTCGATGGGCTTCTTCAGTCAGCAAAGTTGTTCCAGGGATGGGTCTCAGGTCATGGTGGCTCTTCCCTGGAGCTTCTGCCATCAGAGATCCTTCCAGCCTTCTCATGCTGCCGTGGGCCACTGAAGATAGGGTGACCCCTTCTGACCCCTAGAGCCTCCTTCCTGGAGCTGGCGTGGGTGATGTTCGCTGAGCACCCACTGATTCTGAAGCTTCCTGTTCCTGTAGAGGGGTAGTAACCCCGACAGGGTTCAGGGCAGAAGGAAACTCACAGGATGGTGCAGCGCAGCAGGCCAAATGGCCAAAGGCTTTCCAAAGGAGGTCACTTCCTCCTGGTTGGCCTCGGGCACCCCCTCTGGAGAAGCATACAGCCTCCAGCAGTGACCCCAGTGAGGCCCTTGTCCTGGGCTGAAGAGATACTCAATACTCCATGAGAAGCCTGTCCCTGGCCAGGCTGTGTGTGGGTATCTGTGTGGGCCTATACCTGGGCACTGCTTTCTCTCCTTTCACAGAGGACCTTGGTGGGGGACATTAAAAATGCCTACTTGATCCATCAGCAGTCATTAGCTCCTCTGGTAGGAGCCCAAGTGAAGGAGCCATTAGTAAAGGAATGGGACCACTGAAGAGGAGGGTTAGCAAAGACTTAGCCAGGGCAAAAGCCTGAACAAGCAGTGTGGGAGCAGGGAAGTAAGCAGACATGTGGCTTAGGGGCCAATCATTCTTCTGTGTTATTAGTATGGATGGGCCTCGCAGCTCAGGGAGACCCCTGTCACAGGGAATTGGTAGAACACTCTCCAGGGTGGTGTTTCAATACAGAGCCTGCCATATCTCGTCCAGGCATCAAGACACTGCCTTTCCTCCTCTGGGCTGTGATTAAAGGTTCCTTTAGCCACCAAGGAAAAGAGAAAGGGTCACTGTCTTCTGGACTCAACCCTGGTTGCATTATCTGAGTCCCACTGTGGAGATTGGCCCCGGCACTGCCCTTCTTATGTGCATTAGGGGTCTCATTAAGCAGAGCAGAATGGCTGTTGGGGACTCAGCTTTCAAGACAAGAACACAAGGAGGCAGCCCTGAGGACCAGGACATAAGACTTCAGGGTACACAGGCTCTGTGACCTGAGCCACCCAAGCCTAAAAAGCTTTCCTTGCTCCCAATAAACACCCTGAACAGTCTCAGTGCACAAAGTGTCCTCCCCCACAACCAGGGCAGCATGTGACACCCAGAGCTCTCTGCCATCAGAGTGTGGTCACAACAGATTGGCCATGCTCAACTGAACGCTCCCCCCTCCAGCTGGCTCTGCCTTCCTCTTCCATATCCTCCCAACTTTTATTGGCCTTGAGACAGGAAGCTGTTTCTCTCTTCCAGCATAGCATCGCTCATGCCCTACCCTGGTCCTCATAGATTCCCCTCTCTTCTCAGTCTGTTCTGACTCAAGTCCTCAGCCAGGTTGGCGATCCTGGGACTCAGAGGCAGGGCTTTGTTTCTCTCTGCTGAATGGTGAGGAAGGCAGAAGGCAGGCCAACGATCTGTTGGGGGAAGAGAGATGAGGGGCACACTCTTGTGCACGGCCTGTGCGTCGGTCAGCAGGTAGGTGCTTGCCGGAGTCCTGTGTGGCAGGAGTCTTGGCAGTACCACAGTCTCACCTGGTGGAGGCCTAGCGCTTGCAGGTATACACCAGCTCCTGCTGTGCACACTGCTGGCACTCCACATGGCAGCACCACTGCACCTGGCAGTGGCAGGAGAAAGCCACCATGCGGCTCTGGGTGTCATAGCCTCGCCCGCAGCACAGGCTGCTGCAGCTCGTGTCCCGAGAACACACCCGGCCTGCCGTGCCCGGAGAGTACTTGCTAGGCCGGCAGAAACTGGGAGAATCTTCCATGTAGACCAGGTCCCCGGGGCGAGGTGCCAGGCCCTTAGCAGGCCCACCTGGCTTAGCAGGTGCCCATAGCTCCAGACGGCCCAAAGCCTCGTTGGTGGCACTGGATACCTTGACAGCCGTGTCATAGCGTAGCTTCAGCACCGCCCCAGTCTCGCGAAACGGGGAAAGCTGCTTCCAGCAGGTGCGCACGGCACAGGAGCCCGACACGCCGTGGCACTTACAGGTTGTTCTCAGGCCACTTTTCACAGCCTGAGGAGAGAGACAGAATGGAGGCCTGTCAGTGCTCTCAGCCTGTCCCGCCATGCCAGTTCCGACAAGGAGTGGCGGCGGAATGAAAGAGGCAGGAAGGCTCACGTGAAGGCGACAAACAGGACTAGTCACAGCGACCTGAGACCTCGGAAAAGGTTTCCCTTCTAGTAGGCAGTGCACTCCTGGGCAAAGGCAGTACGGGCCAGATCTCGGCTGACAGCGTCTCAACTTGGCCCAGAGTTCTTGTGCGGTGTACAGCCAGCACAACTGAACGTGCCAGGCCAGTGTCCTAATAGAACTGAAGCTCTGGTCCCTTCCTGCTTTCTCACTCCCGTAGACCTAGAGAATCATCTCTCATGGCTGTGTGACCTCAGCTAAGTCCCTCCCCTCTCTGGGCCTCCTCTCCTCTACTTACAAAATGGAGGAGGCCTGGTGGTTGTTGTATTGAAGTCATCAAATGATGCTGGCTTTGTTGTTGGCCTGGGGATTCCTTTCCTGTTTTATCAAGGTGTGATGCCACGAAGCCTGGATCCACTATGATGCTGTCTAGGGGTTTGTGCCCTTGGTGCCCAGCAATGTTCAGAGGCGGTTCACTGACAGGGGTCTGAAGTTCATTCTGGGACATATGTATGCTGAGGATAGGGTGCTGGCCTCCCATGGATCTTGCTCCCTGCCTCTGCACCCTGCCTGGTATGGCACTCACCTTGATGCCCACATGGGTGTTGTGGGCATCAGCTCGGGCCCGGAGGTCCTTGCTTCCTCTCTTGGGGCCCAGGAAGTTGCTTAGGAACTTGGTGCTGTACTTCAGGTTGTCACCACACACGCCCCACTGCCAGGCCTGCCTGCTTTCCAGGCCTGGGGAGTCATCGCAGGTGCAACGTTCCATGCGCCCAGCACTGCAGGCCCGGGCCAGCGCATGCGTGAGGGCAGCTGCAGACACTGCATACAGGAAGGCTGTTTCCTTGAAGCCTGTGCAGGAGGAGAGGAAGCTCAGAAGCCGTCTGCAGCCCTTTGAAGGTAGGAGTGGGGTGGGGTGGATGGTGGGTAGGGTGAGGGAGTGGGAACCTAAGGACACAGTTGTGTGAGGCCTTCCTGTTACCTGCCTTTCAGACTCAGGCCGAAAGCTGCCCCTTAAACAGCCTCCAGACTTACTCTGGAGCATGTGCCCGGCTCTCAGAGGGCAGCAGGGCCAGGCTGCTAATCTCAGTAACTTATGCAAAAAGTGATGTGGGCACCTGGGCAGGACCAAGCTAAAGCTAAACAGTCATCCTGACGTCAAGTGCTTATGTGACAAGCTGGACAGCCTGTTTCAATGAGTTTCTGAGCTGTCTAATGTCTCTCAAGTGTCCTCTGCCCCCAAGGACAGAAGGGGGTCCTATCTGACATGTACCAGTACTGGAACAACCACTGTGCTCACACATCTGGAAGGGGACCCAAACATGCCTCCCCCAGTCTTCTGCTCTCAGTGTATCTGGGACACTGGTGAGAGTTGAAAAGAAAGGGAAGCAGGCCGCTAGCTACATCTCAGACCCTCCCTGCCATAGAAAGCCGCTGCCCCTCCCGTGTATCCAAGTGAGGTGAGTGGCTCACACCTACAGTTCCAGCACTTGGGAGATTGAGACAGGACTATTGCTGAGCATTTGGAACACGCCACATAGTGAGTTCCAGGCCAGCCTGGGCTACAGAGCCCTAGTCTCCCAAAACGAAGAACAACAACAAAAGCGTCTGCGTCCCTTCTACGTGGCAATGGAGTCATACTGTGACCCATTTTCTCTTTCTAGAAGGTGCACTTTCCAAGGGCAACTGGGTCACATTCAGCCTGTGCCTCTGGCCCCTTGCATAGTGCCTGGCTCACTGTGCGCTTCTGCGGATGCTCAGCAGATGGATGATGGGGTGGGAGGAGGAAGAGGAGGAAGAGGGAATCAGGTGGGAAGAGGAGGAGGGGGGAATGATGCATCGACAGCTGTGATGAAGGGCGACAGATGAGCGTGTGGACAAAGGAATCCGCCTGACTTGCACATTTGGATCACTTAGTAGGTGGTTGGGACCACCCACCTCTTCTGTCGTCTCTTCCAGGAATGCTGTGTCCTTTCCTCTCTTGTGTTATCTTTGTTCCTCTGTCCCCCAAACCACTGGCCTTCAGTAGACCTTACTAACTCCCCCAGGTCTCTTCTCACTTGGAACTGTGCCCAGGTAGTCAGCACAATAAGACCTGGGCCTAACCGGCTCACCGCCCATAACCTCCTGCCAGCCCTCTTTCTCCCTCCATTCGCGCTGACTTTCCCTGTCCTCCTCCTCCCTCCAAGTTCTCCTTGCCGTCCTCCCCACCTCTCTGGAGCAGGCCAGTCCTCCCCTCCAGGCTGCAGTTCCAACGCTCCTGCCTGAACTGGAACTGACATTCCAGCAGCCCCAGATGTGCCGCATCCCTCAGGGTCTCAGCCAGGCCAGGCTCCCTCCTGCAGAGCTGCTTCTGCCGCCGGGACAGCTTCAGCAGGTCACACTGCTTCAGATGGGCACCAGCCTGTGCCGGGGCTGCTGCTGTGCCCAGGCCTGGGAAGGGCGTCAGGACATCACGTCCTGTCAGACTGGAGAGGGTGAAAAGGGAAATGGTAAGCTTGGGGTTCCCGCCTATGTAGGGCAAAAGTTCATCCCACAGGGATGGAAAGAGGCTGTCTTCATTTTTTACCCCCTGGGATAGCATGCTGGTCCCATAGGGGTGATGCCCCCATCTTATAGAGTAGAAGACCAAGGTACTTATGTAGCAAGGATTGGTGTAGAACCACAAACCCAAATTCTCTGGATTCTAGTCTGTTCTTGTCTATCCTCGTTCAACTTGCCCGATTGGGAAAGTCATCCCGAGTGCCTGGACACACAGAGCCAGGTTGAGTGTGGTGGTGCATGCCTGCAATCCCTGCACTTGGGGATCTAAGGCAAGAGGATGCTATGTGTGCAGGGCCAGCCTGGACTACACAGCAAGATCTGTTTCAGACACAGATTTCCAAGTCCTGCACTTGAGTGTTCTGTTTCTACAGCTTTGGAGCAGGGTCTGGAAAACTGTACTTTGCCACATCCCCTGGGTGGTTGCTGTGCTCAGGCAAGTATGGGAGATGTTATGTGTGGCATTACTCACTTCCTGGAGGGGAGTGCCACCTTGCTACCAGGGTTAAGTACAGGGAGTGCAGGATGAACACCAGCCAAGACCCCTGTATCCCTCTGTCCCTTGTGTTATATTGCTGCCCAAGGAAGCCCATGACAGTCTAGCTTGTTTCCTGGATCCCAGGTAGATCATCAACCAACTGGCCATTTGGTGCCTGGTACAAATAGAAGCTTGGGAAAAGGAAAAGGGACTTGGAGGGAGGGAGGGGGGAAGAGAGGGAGGGAGAGAGGGAGAGAGGATGGGAAGGAGGGAGGGAGGGAAGATGGGAGGAAGGAAGGAAGGAAGGAAGGAAGGAAGGAAGGAAGGAAGGAAGGAA
>LOJH01009832.1:0-19850 GCA_001685095.1 Ellobius talpinus
TTGGAAGAGCAGGCAGTGCTCTTAACCACTGAGCCATCTCTCCAGCCCCCCATTCTTTAGCTTTCTGAGAGTCTAGTAAGTACTTTTTTCCATCATTTTAGTCTTAGCCTATCATTAAAACTAAGATAAGTTTCTTGTGGACAGCAGATATATGAGTTTTGTTTCTTTATTTGTTCCATCAGCCGATATCTTTTGGTTGGAGAATTTAAGTCAGTTATACTTAAAGTTATTATTTTAATGTATGTGTTAATTGTGGTCACAATGTGGTTGTTTTTTTATATTTTTGTTTTTGTTCTTATTGGTACTTTCTGTTTCAATAATGTCTTTGTATTTTTTTCCACAATCTCTCAGCTAGCCTTGTTCCTCTTTCGCTCCAAATATTCCTTCTATATTTTCTTTAGGTTTAGTTTGTTATGTGTACATTTTAGGGTGTTTATATCTTGGAAAGTTTTTCCTTTCATTCTGTGATGATGGATAGTTTTGCTGGGCTTATTAGTCTAGGGTGGCTATCATAAACTCCTAAGAGTTGGAATCTGTTGCTCCAGTGTCTTCTGACTTTCAAAGTTTCTATTGTGAAATCAGCTGTTATTCTGATCAGTTTTTCTTCATATGTGACTTGCATCTTTTCTCTTGCAGTTCCCAATTCACTTTCTTTGTTATGCATATTTAGTGTTTTAGCTATTATATGAGAATTTTCTTTTCTTGTCTTGTCTATTTGGTGTTCTGAGTGCCTCATTTCATATGGATATGCCTTTTCTCAGTTTGGGGAATTATTCTCGGATCTATTGAAGATCTGGTCTATGCCTTGATTTGGGATTCTTCTCCTTCATCTATGTCTTTAATTGGAAGGTTTGGTTTTTTTTGTTGTGATGTTCCACATTTCCAGTATGTTCCCCCCACCGTGTGTGTGTGTGTGTTTTAATTTTGATATTCCTTGCTTATGTGGTCTAGATCCAATACTTTATCTATGAGTTCTGATATCCTATCTTCTTGATTCATTTTACTTGTTAGGCTTTCTTTGGATTTATTGTTAAATTATTTTTTTTTTCATTTTTATCTTCATTTCAGCTTGAGTTCTCTTCAATGTTTTTATCTCCTGATTAAATTCCATTCTACAGTCCTGGATTATCTCCTCGTTTTTGTCAACCGTATATTTGTGTTTTCATTGGCCTCACTTAGGCATTTATTCTCCTTAATTTTATTAAGATGTTTGTTTCTTCTTTAAACTCCTTAAATTATTGGATAAAGTTTATGATTATTCTTTTAAATTCTGCATTCTAGAGTTCCTGTAGGTAATTCTTATTGACAAACATTTTTACAGGATTAGTAGGTTTTGGCAAGAAGGCGCTGACTTTGCATGTTGTTCGTAATTTTTAAATGAGATCTGGGCATGTGGACTTCTTTTGTTATTTCTGAGTCTGTTATTGACAGAGAAGCTTGGGACAGAAAAGAAGATGTGTGGGTGAATTGAGCCTAGAGATTTTAAATGGCATGGGTGGAATGCAGTCAGGTGGACTGAAGGGACTCTGGGCCAGTATATAGGATGTGCCTCCTGGTACAAGTCTGTAGTGTGTGGCAGATCTGATCTGATGTGGCTTCGCAGGGTCCTGTGGATTAGAGGATAGGTAGAGGTGGTCCTGCCAGAAGCCTAGAGAGTGGTTGGTTGAAGGTAAGGGAGGCACTGTGGGTTGGACCCAGGCTAAATATGGTGAGTTTTACAGGAGGCATGTTGGGTGATCAGGGAGATATATGAGGCTAGACCCTGCAGAAGGAAGTGGGAATTCTGGCTAGGTGGAGAGATTGGATGCAGTGAAGAACAAGCTTGTGGTTGGTTGGTGGTAGGTAAGGTAGGTAAAGGCAGAAAACTAGAGATAGTCCTGGTACAGGCTGGGTGGTCAGACTAGGTAAAGTCTACATCTGGCTGGTGTGAAGAAAATGTTTACTAGGAAGTCAAGGAGACAGATGACGGGAGACCCTGGTTTCCATCTTTACATTTTTTAATGTGGCTAAATCTTATATAGAGAAGATTTGCTTCTGTTTTTGCCTAATAATCATCCCCAAACTAGTTTTTAAAGATCACCTTAATTTCATCAAGGTTTGGGTTACTGAAAGCAGCCTTTCATTTCTTGAGATGGGCATCCCATTTCAGATTTGTCTTTTCTGTTAAGGCTTCCTTATGGAAAGTGTGTTTTGATTAGTTCCCTTCTGCTTGTTTGATGGTAAATTTCAACTTTATACCACTTGAAGTTCCAGATTCGTTTAAGTTCTATTTATTTTCATAACCTAGAAGCTGTCACTTCAGAGTCTAAGTCCTGTGCTTGTCATCCAGGGATTAAGTCATCTGTTCTATTTCACTCTTTCAAGTCTACTTTTGTCTGGGTCTTTTCTATGCTCTCCTCAAACCATTGTTTTAATTTGTCCCATGATCAACTAATTGTTTTTAGTATAATGTTTGAACTCATATAATCTTGTCAACTATTGCCAAAAGCTCTAATGAAGACCCAGTTTGCTACCAAGAAGGTACTGCAGGAATTTGAAATAGAAAAAAAGTCTCAAATATAGTGGGTGTTCATCTGAGTTTAAAGGAGACCATTAATGTAAATATTTCATGAAGGATGATTGAAGCCTACTGTGAACATTTAAATGGATGCTTTTCTTTTCATAACCAGGAGCCAAGTCTAGAAAGATACTATTAAGATACTGCCTTTCTGAGGTATAATTAATTCATTATACCCCATAGCTGTCAGAATATTGAAAAACAAATTTCTTTAAATCTTTATATCATTTTAACCCTCCTAACTTAAAATTTTAATTCTAAATATAGTATTTGGGTTGGAGAGATGGCTCAGTAGTAAAGAGCACTGACTGCTCTTGCAGAAGATCTGGGTTCAATTCCCAGAACACACATGGAAGCTCACAGCCACCTGTAACTCCACTTCCAGAGGATCTGACGCTGTAGCTTCTATGGACACTTGGCACATACACAGTATGCATTCATATGTGTAGGCAAAACAACAGATATGAATAAAATAAAAACAATAAATCTTTAAAATATGGGTAGTATTTATATTCATTTATCAGGTTCTATTTTTGAGTAATTTAAAAATGCATACTATATGAAAACAAAACTATAGAATAGATGAAGAATTCTTCTTAATGTACTATTTCTTTTTAAGATTTCTTTCTTTTAACTATTTAGGATTTTTTGTGGTTTTTACATCATGCATCCTGATCCCATTCATCTCCCTGTCCCCTTGGATCTACCCTCTGCTCTTTCAATGTCCCCCATCCAAAAAGAATCTCATTGTGGAAGCTGTAGTGTGTCCCAGTTAGTCACACAGTATACCCTTTCGTCTACATCTTTTTTGCAAGTGCACATTACAATGAGTCATTGGTCTGACTCAATGCCTCTGGCTTCTGCTACACTATTGATACTGGGCCCTCATTGGGACTTCTCTTGGATATCCTATTATTGCCTTGTGTCGTGGAGATCCTGCAGCTTTGGATCTGCAAGACCAGTCCCTTCACATGCTCTAGCAGTTCATAGATGAGGTGAATGTTGGGGTGGGCCAACTCATAGCCCTGGTTCTGGACCTGGGTAGTAGCTGGATTGGTCAGCCCACCGGCTGGTTCTCCCTCATCCTTACTCCCAGGGCAAGCTCTCCATCTTGCTGAAGCTAGCTCACCCAATGCAGCAGGCAGCAAGGGGCAGGGCCAGTTCTCCTGCTATAATGCCCTCAGAGGCTGGCTTATCCACACCCATACAACAAATGCCAGCTCTACTCTGTTGCCCAGGCCTCATGCAGGGCCCACTCTCCCAATACCGCAGCTGGTGAGGGGCAGGGCCAGCTCTCCTGCTCTCATTTCTCTGAGGCCAGCCCTGCCACCTGCTGCAGGTGGTGAAATGCAGGGGGTAAAGGGGCGGCATCTTTCCCCCACCCATCTTGCCACATGACAGAGGAGTAGTGGGGTCGGGTTCTCACACTCATGCCCTCAGGGATGGCTTACCCAGCCCCTGCTAAGAGGGTCAGTTCTGCTATGCTGCCCAGGTAAGATGCAGAGCCTGCTCTCCCAAGTGCAGCAGCAGGTGAGGGGCAGGATCAGCTCTCCCACTCACATGACCTCAGGGCCAGCCCTCTCACCTCCCACAGGCAGCAAGGGGTGGGGCTGCTGAGGCTTCTCTCCGTTGCCCACGCTACCACGTGGCAGATGAGGGGTGGGGCCAGCTCTCTCACTCTCACTTCTCAGGGCTGTGCCCCTGTCAACAGGGTAAGCTCCACTATGCTGCCCAAGCGAGATACAAGGCCTGGTCTCTTAACAATATATAGGAAAGAAAAATCTTCAAAACTTTAAATTTTAATATATAAAGAGCTCTACAATTTATTGATGATTTATAAATCAACCATATTTTTATTTTGTTACACACATAATTATCTATTTTGAGATTTTTTGTAATTAAAGTTGGTGGCTAATTATAATTTAACCAGAACCAATAATTTTCACATTTTAATTAAAATCTGTACATTAAAAACATTTTACCTCTATATACTTAAAGCATTTTGAAGTTGAAATTATGTATGTGATGAATTAAAATTATATATGTAAAGATCAAAATAAAAATTTATTCTCTTTCCACCCTCCCTTTACTTATGCAATTAAAATAATTTGAAAAACAATGAAAAACTGAATATTCTACACTGTAGTATTATATGTAAATTCAAGTAGTTTTAACATTATATAATTTCAAAATTTTATTACTTTCTGTGCCAATTAATTGTGATGGTTAAAGTTCTATCTTTTATAACTATTTTACTTTATTTCTATAGTTCAAATGCTTATATTTTCTCTGAAAATATGGTCCAGTTTTCAGGGGATTCTCCATATACTTACACATGGAAACAAAGAAAGACGGACTATCTGCTTGTTCATTGTACCATTGTTAATGTACCATTAACCAAATATTTATTATATAACTGCATATCCTAGATGCTAAGGACCCCAAAATGAACCAAACCCGTTTTTTTTTTCCTTCAGGGGGTTGCAGCCCTGGTGGGGCTGGAAACAAAGGAAAGATAGTCCCAAGATGGCAAACCCAGAAGTGCAACTCTAGGCTTAACCAGAACGAGCCACGGACTCTCCCTATTCTAACCTTTGTGGCATAGAGGCTTGGGTATGTGGAGAAGTAGGGGCCTCATCTGTCTGCCCTTTGTTTATGAGGAGCTGGAGAGAGGCAGTGGGGAAACTCATGAATCAATCAACTGTGTGGAACAGCATTCCAATGAGTTGTGTAAAAGAATTGGAAAGAGTCTGAAGTTCCTTAATTCATGATTCTCTAAAAATGGCTGAGGCCATGTCTGCTTTGCTGTTGCCTAATCAGTTCATGAAAGATAGCTTGACATTTTCTTGCCTTGTGTCCATCTTCAAATTATGTTACTCATTGTATTTGTATCCAATCTTAGAAATGCGTAAAAAGAGTGCTATTGTGTACATGTGTGTGTAGAAATAGGGGAACAGATGGGCCTGGGTTTCTGTAAAAAATAATCATCATGCCGTCTTCTGTGGAGGAATGTAACAAAAGAAACTAGCTAAATGTATCCGTGGCACAAGTGGGTAGTGTCAGAAATGAGGGATGTAGAAGATTTTTAGTGCAAAGGAGCACCATTGTAGTGGTATTACCCCCCATGTTTTCAACAGCTCTAAACACCTTTGGCTAGGAACTGGCATGCAGGAATTGAGGGCTCACTGATTGTGTTCAGGCTGCGGGTATTGGGTTGTACTTCTACAATTGCTTTAGGGAGCATCCTTCTTTGTTCCCTGCTTTCTATGTCTATAAAAGGTGACAATAACAATACCTGTCTTGTAGGGCATTGGCAGCATCAAATATGTATGAAGTTTCGAGCTGAGTATTGGGTGCACGGTCAAGACTGCATTAGTGATATGAACTGCCAGGAGCACACACTAAATAGGCCTGGGAATTGGCTGTGGCTATGTAGATCACTTTAAGGTATTCTTTCCTGGCACTTTTCCTTTGTAAGAAGTGAAGAAGTATTTGACTTAAGAGGGCTTAGGACAACACTAGGGGAGGTCTTCAGAGCAACATCATAATGAGATGAACATTAGCTGGAAGTCAAAAGGTCTGTGCTACTGTGTCCAGCCTGTACTCAGGGATGAGCAACTGAGAGGATTGGCAAAGCAGGTACAGGGCTTGAGAGGCTGTTTGGTCTTCTGCCAAGTGTTTCAATTGATCAGAAAGTACCAAAATGTTTAGCTGACAGGTAAACAAGAAGAAACTGCAGCATCTGTTAGCAAATGAAGTTGGTAGTGACCTTGAAATATTAGGAAGTGAGGGCTTTTTCCTTCAGTGTGGGTAAACAGGGATTGCACTGAAAGAGTAGTTGGGACTTGTAGCAAAGTCTCTTCTGTTACAGTGTTTTTACTTTTAACTAAAATTTATCCTGTTTTCTGGTTTTGCTTTTAATATGATGTTTTTCTTATCCTGCTTATGAAGTCAGAAAAACTTGCTTTATAGTATTCATTAATATTATTTATCAACAAGCAGTGCTTAATATTTATAGTCCCAGCCCAGCATAGTGTTGCATGCCTTTAACCCCAGACCTTGAAAGGCAGACACAGAGGCAGGAGAATCTCTGTGAGTTCAAGGCCAGCCTTGTCTACATAGTGAGACCCTGTATTGAAAAAAAAAACAAATAAAATTTAGAATTCTAAGTATCTAATCTCATTATTAATATATCTGTACTCATATGTATGTGTATATGTGTGTGTGTAATTAGAAACAGCATAGAAGTGAGAGTCTGGAAACCCACTTTCTAGCTTTTGTTCCTCTCTTGTACTATTTGCATATATTGAACCATAACTCTATTATTTAGAACATATTCTTTCCCTTCCCCTTTTCTCCCTCCTGCCCCCAAAAGACAAGACTAAGAAGAGCAAATGTTTCCTTGATAAAGACGCAGGAAGTGGAGCAAATAGATGGAAAGATAGAAAACAATCTGATGCTTTGAATTAACTGTAAGATGTGCAGGACCTTCAACATAGTGGAGCAAACACACTAGGCAGAGACACAAGTGTCGGAGGCTCCTGTAATCTTGCAGGCAGTGGAAAGCCCTGGAAGTACTTTGTACTCTGATAGTAGACTAAGGTGATAGAATGTACATAGTAAAGGATGAGTGGGTTGGATAGGGTAGATGTGGTCTAGGATGGCTTCAGGGGTTCTGGTTTGGGTGTTTGAATCTATTGTGCTATCATCCAAAAGATATTCAAGAGGAATAAGGAGAAAAGCCAACTACTGTGATTTTAAGTAATGGGATTACGGTTTCTTTGGAAGATCTACATGGAACTGTTCTTGTCAGGCATTTATGTCTCCAACAATGAGAAGGAGGCTTTGTTGATCATCCCAGTTTGTTAGCTCTTGAAAAAAATGTAGTGTAGAAAATCACAGAAATGAGTTATTATTTAGGAAGCATAAGTGTTCTGTAAGAGAAATTAAAGAAGGAGTTCATGAATTTGAAACTGAAACAATTCTCAGGGCTAACAAGGTTCATGAAAACATACATTGAAAGAGCTCAGATGTCACAGAGGTCAGAGAATTTGCATAGTAAATCATTGACCAGTCATGGGAGCAGACATCAGTGATAATCATAACAGAACATGTGTTAGATTCTTAGTGAAAATAGAAAGACTATAGCAAGATATAGAGGAATACAACTTTATTATGTGTATTCCTAAAACTGAGTTTATTTTTATTTCTGGGGGTATTACAATATAATTACATTATTTCTCCCTTACCTTTCCTCCCTCCAAGTTGTCCCAAAAATTCCTCCTTGCTCTCTTTCAAATTCATGGCCTCTTTAAAAATGGTTTTTATTCATATCCCTACATTCATAAACACAACTTGCTCAATCTGCCCAGTGTTACTTGTATGTATGTTTTTAGGGCTGATCATTTGTTATTGCATAACCAACTAGTGTGCTCTTCCCTGGGAAGGCTATTTCTCCAGTGCTCGCCATTCCTTTTGCCTGTAGCTCTTCACGTAGGCTTGAGTCCTCACGGGATTTCCCTCATTCATGTTAACATATCTTTTGTTGTTGTTCTTGTTCAGCTCATATGTAGGCTGTCTTGTTGGTGAGACTATATTGGTGCAGCTTCTGACAT
The DNA here is from genome assembly GCA_001685095.1 of Ellobius talpinus. Lineage (NCBI taxonomy): Eukaryota > Metazoa > Chordata > Mammalia > Rodentia > Cricetidae > Ellobius > Ellobius talpinus. The sequence continues at coordinate 8,173 of LOJH01009832.1, forward strand.
TTCTAGAAGACACAATCTCACAGCAAACTCCCTATTCATGTTTCTTAAAATCTTCCTTTCTTCTGAGTTGATCCTGAGTTGTTTTATAGCTTCACAACTCTAAATTTTTATTGGTTGTAGTTTTCTGTAATGTTCTCTGTATGTGATGAAGGGGTGAAGACTATACTTACCTATGGATATAAGGACAAATATTTAGAATGTAGTTAGCGATTATACTGGCTTACTAAAGTGGTGGTTGCAGATTCTCCTCCTAGGTCTATGACTTCATTAGCCCTGGGTCTTTGACTAGATTTCCAGGACAAGGCTTGATTTCCCTCATGTTGGGTAGGTCTTAAATACAGTTGGATGGAGGTCTATTGCTTTCCACCAAGGCTTTCATTCTACTATTGTACCCATAGGGTAATAGTGCCATGCTGGTTGTTGTTGTGATTCTCATAGGAGTCATAGCTGGATAGGACTGAAGATTTTCCCCCTCCTTTGGAAGCTTACCTGGCACCTTCTGATACCATGAAAACCAGTCCTCAGGGAGGAGGTACTCACGTCAGTTTCAGCTCAGTGGTCTCTGGGCTACAAATCTGAAGTCCAGGGTATCTTTATCAATATGGATTTACATTAAAACTAAGGGATTCTTAGATGAAGTAATGGTATAAATGTGGTAGTTAAGAGTACAGGTGGTTGTCTGGTAACTGCAGAGAAGGTGGGATTCATGTGTAAGAGAAAGACTGCATAGAGAACGATCAGAGATTGGATTTTAGATGAAGGATATTTACAGCAAAATGAGAGTTTGAAAGCAAAGTAGAGGTCAGAGATAGATAGTTCTGCGGGAGGAGGGATCATAGCCGTATGGGGAGTAACACTGCTTAGAAAGTCATGGAGGAGACTTGATTGCATTGGTCAGCTTACAGTAACTTTAGTGCAGAGTCCGTGTGTGATGGACCAGCTGACCTGAGAATTCCTGCCTCTGTGGCTATTGAAAGACTCCTGCAGAGTAACTAGGGCTCAGCCAAGGTGTTATTTGTCACTGTTTCCTTCCTCCCTAGGTCTTTGTGCAAATACACTAGCATGATCCAGTGTTTGGAAAGTTTCCTATTTACACTTCTCATTCCCTTTGGGGGTGTTTCTGGGTAGCACAGTGAACAGAAGACCATGTATACAAAAGCACGGAGAGTATTTCTTTAGCTCTGAAAATGAACCTGAGTTAGTGAAGCTTGGTGGATCATCTTAATTCCCTGATGAAGTATTCGGTAAGATGGTGCTGCTGATGGTCTTGATTGGAGGGCTGGAGGAGGAAGACAGGAATAATGAATTAGTAACTTGACTAACATCACTATGTGGCTTTCTCAAAATGTACTAATACTCACATATAAGATTTTTTGTTTTTTATATTTTATTATTGTGATATGTTATGGACTCCTCAGAATTAGAACTGATTGTGATTTTCTTGTGTGTTGATCTGTTAAATGCCTTCTGAGATCCAGTGATATCTTGTAGATCCTGCTCTTGTTCTCATCTACCACTAATTATGTTCCATACATTAAACATTCTGTCTGCTTATTTTTACTTTAGTGAGCTTTTCTCGTACAAATCTTTTATTCTAAATTCCTCTTTCTTCTGTCTTCGAATTTACAGAATATTGTTTTTTCTTTTCTCCAATATCTCAGCTAAGTATCGCATATAATGAAAGATTACCTGACTCTCTTTTATGTCATGTGGTACAAGGACAAGTCTCTCAACTTCTTCGTCTGCAAGTTTAGAATGAAGAGTCAGGCCAAGAGATTTCATCAGAATGTTGTGAAAGTCTTTGGTTTTCTGATTGCAGGGAAGCAAGCAAATTCTCACGTTTTGGCTTCTCTTTGTTTAGAGAAGTAAGGGCAGGGAAGCAGGATACAGAGATCTGCCTCTCAAGGTAGATTCATCTCGTAAGCTTATGTACTTTCTGACTTTAGTTGCTGCAAAGCCACTGTGGTATCAACATCTGTGTGTTTACTAGATTAAAAAAATATCTGTACAGATTGTGTTCATGGTGCAAAGATTAAATACTGTCTGTGATAAATTAGCAGAATATTTATTTCCCTGGCATTCATTATCTTCTGTGTCTCTGGCACATAAAATACAATAAAACTTGAGAAAAGACTATTATTATAACTCTCTGTCTCCCTGTCTCTCTTCCCTACTCTTTCGAACAAATCATATATTAAGAAACCTTGAAGTTTTTCTTGTTATGCCTACAGAACATGAGGATGATTTTATCTCATATAATTGAAATGATTGTTTATGTAATAAATTGTATTATATGTATTATATATTCTAATATAACTGTTTATTTGTATTTCTTTATTTGAGACAGGGTCTCACTGTGGCCCTAGCTGGCCTGGAACTCTCTATATAGACCAGGGTACCATGAACTTGCAGAGATCTACCTATTGGTGTCCCAAGTGCTGGGATTAAAGTGAATTTTATAGCCATGATAATCCTGGAAAATAAATGCAATTTCAAGTAAAAATTGCAAGTTCCTTTTCTTTTCCAGGTTATTTCTTTGAAAATGCCTACAATGTGTATTGATTTTTTTCTCTTTAGAGAAAAGTAATACTTTTGCCAGGTCTTAATTATAAATTAGATACTGTATCAGATTTATCCCTAGGGAGAACAAATGATTCAAGAAACATATCTATCTGCCATTGATCCTCATGTGAAAAAACTAGCAAAAGAAGTCCAGGTACTTTCAAATTTCTAGGCAAATTAACTTAATCTGTAGTTAGATACAGATTCACACACCACACATACCCTAAGAAAAGCATACACAAAGTGTACAAGAGTGATGCAAAGATGCAGGAGAAGTCAGTTGAGTGGAAAAATTAAGATTTGTGTGAGAATAAAAAGGATATATAATTACAGATTATCTATTGGATTCATTATAATTCATAGAAAAACAGTTTTTAAAATTGTATTTGTTATTTAGTGTGTGTGTGTGTGTGTGTGTGTGTGCCACAGAATAAATGGTTAGAGGAAAACTTGTGGGTGTTGGTACTCTCCTTCCACTGATGGGACTTGGGGACCAGCTTGGGTCTCTAGGCATGGTTACAAGTGCCTTTACCTACTGAGCCATTTTACTAACCTGAAAATTAGTTTCATATTTAATGACATTTACAGTTGTAGTCACTTTGATTAGCTACAATGAAAACAGGCATTTAAAAAAGAATTATAACAATAACTAATTTGTTTCAAATATCTATTTAAACTCTAAGATGAGTATGTAATTTATCATCTAAACCAGGGCAACAATCATAAATTGTGTCTATTCCTAACAATCAAGAATTAATATATATGCATATTCATACATCCTAATAGAGTCCATGATGATGTTTCTACTTTTATTCCTGATTATTTGCTAGAAATGTTAAGAAATGTTGTGTATAAAATGAGGGCATGACTGCTCCAAGGTATGGTTGAGGGGAAGGTGTTTATTGCAGATATGAGGGAGAGCACAGCCAGAGGCACCTGGAGGAGACAAGAGCAGAGGGACAAAGTAGTAGGCTAAACATGACCAGCAGACCTCACCTGGCCATGAGAAGAAAGAGAGGGAGAGCAAGAGAGGAAGAGGAGAGAGTGCAGGCAGAGGAAACCGAAAAAGGTGGGGAGGAGGAAGAGGGGGCCAAGAGAGCACATGACTGAAATTGCAGGGTTATTTAGGAAACTGGAGGAAGGAAAACCATTGAGCTGGAGAAGTTTAGGATAGAGGGAGGGGTGAGAAGAGTCAGGATGCCAGCATGGATCCCGAAACAGGTACTTGAGATGCTGAGAGAGCCTGGATTCCAGCATGTACTTGGTATGCACCACAGCTGGACGTTTCTCCACGTTTCTTTTGGAAAGGCATGTGGTAGCTAATATGGCACCTGCGGATACAGAGATACAAGCCTTCCTCAGTAAGCCACTCATCTAGCCTCTCCGAGTTTGTTTTGGGTCATTGCTACTCTGGAAAATGTGATGATGAGTACCTTTCCAAGACAAATGAACAGAGAATTAATCTTATGTCTTTAAAAATCATCCATGAGCAGGAGCCACAACTCGAAGACATAGGAAAAGGTAGAATTTTGACTTTCTAGTCTAGCAAAAGAGCTATTCAGAAAAGCATTATTGCTTCAACTATTTTAAAAAAGCATAATGTACAATTAACAGTTTTATTATAAACAATTCACATGTACAACATAAATAACACTACAATGATCCCTGTGTAATTATCCCTGGACTCTAAGACCAACAAGACTTCCCCCACCGTCTCTCCTGGCCTCTTTCTAGTTGTCACTGGAGCATCTGAAATCAGTTCCAGAGTCCATGTTTGTTATCTCTTTGTACTTCAGTAGACATTCCTAGCTTGGCTGAAATGCTAGTGTCTTCGCTAATTAGATCAACATTGATCTTAATATTATCCAATATGATCACATTCAGACTTCATTTGTCTCAAAAAGGTTTTCCATTTATTTGAATTGGTATACCCCCCAAGAAACCACCACATATTGCTGTCAAGTTTAAGGTCCCCAACAGTTGCACCCTCCTTGTCCCTTTGAGGCAAATGAGAGTCACTTTTGTATATTACACTTTTTTGTTTGCTTCACTGTGATGTTTCTCAGTGCAATTCTCAATCCTCTGTGTTCACTGTAGGTGAGCAAGGTGTTAGGCTTGGTACCATTTGTTTTCTGTCTTTTATTTTTCAGAAAAAATTCAAATATGATGATAAATTTCTCCTAGATGATGTTTAAAGATTGACTTTTTTTGGAATTTTTGATAACCAGAAATTATTCCTTTGGTAATAGAAACACCAGAATGAATCCTTCTTTTAAACAGACCCTCCCTGACAAAGTCTGTAATTTGTTCCAAATTTTTTGGGTCTTCAAAATATTAACAATAACTATGAAATATTCACTTAAAATTACATTGTCAAATAGATTTCTCTGTAATATCAATTAACTTAAATTATCACTTAGTGCATGTGCTTTCAATTATTGTTCCCTCTCTTTCCTGGTGTCCTTTATTCCATCTCTTTGAAAACAAGCTATTTGTTCCCATGGAAGCCCTTACCAAGACAGATAAATATCAACATCATGGTTGAAATACCAAAGCACAGTGCCAGCAATTATTCCACAATTTGTGTGTTGGCGTAATAACACACAGGGACTTGAGGGTATTATTGCTAATAGTCAAGGGTAGCAAGCTAGTCTCTAAACAAATTAAAATATCCCTGAGGATTTCTTCAGTACAGCATAATCAAGATTTGGTGATATGAGCTGCTTTGTTAGGACTTGTTGTGAATTTTGCATTGGCCTATTGTATGTGAAAATTAGTCCCAACTTTGTGAGTTGGCATATATAATATGCAGAGCAACCGGAAGATACTGAACTAGCCAAAGGAAGCATAAGTCATATCATGGGGAAAGGACATTATGTAGTAAATTCTATTGTGAAAATGAGAATATAAAGACATTCTATTTAGTTGGGACTTGTCTGCAAAAATTTGCTGGTGTCTGTCATCTCAGAGCTGAAATGTGCTGATTTGTATCACCAAGGACAAGGGTGCTCCGGCAATAGAGGAGTCTTTGACTTAAATAAACCACAAAGCTGACTTATTCTCATTTTTATTCTCTTTAAGATAATATTGACAATATAGATCTTATCATTCTTATCAGAATAAATAAGAAAGATTATGGGATTGAAGAATATATTAGAAAGTTCAGGGATTTTTTAAATTAAATTTTATTTTTCAGGAAAAATATGTGAAAATTCTTTTTATATAGTTCCTTTGTACTTCATTTCACAAATAGATATTGGTAAAGTAAGAATAGTGAAAATTTGAAAAATTTCAGTAATGTTGAATCCATTCTTTAAATATACTGGAATTTAGAAGTTAGATTTTCTTCAGCCTCTTAGACAAAATCACTTATTTTTTAATGTATTGTTGGCTTTTAATTATTTTCATAGTTTCCTTTAGTTATAGTTTGTTGTATTGAAAACCTCCTTCTTGCCTCTGCTAATTCTAATCCTGGGAAATATTTCTATAGGTGGTACTTTCATTCCCTGGGAATGAGTATTATATAAGTATTATTGTGTAAGTGTTATGTACGTATTTTATCTATTAATCCAAGATGCCTACATAAAATAGAAATGAATATGTATCATATTCATGAAGAAATCACAGAGCAGGGCATTTAACACCTGCTACACATAAAAAATTGTTTTTTATCATTTGCTTTATAGAAACATGCATGAAGTAAATTTAAAGTCATGCTAGAACCATAAAGACCTTTAAGGTTGTTCTATTGGAGTATATGTTAATTTTTCTCAAAAGCAACACATAAAGCAGAATGTGGAAGTATGTACTTGTAATACTAGAATTTGAGAGGCTGAGGGAAGAGGACTACAATTCAAGAACAGCCTGGAGTGATACTCTGCTGAAAAGACCAAGTATGTATGCATACATATACACATCTTACATATACACATAAACTCATAACACACACTTCATATCTCATATACTCACATGTAGATGGAAGTTTCTGTCCCATCTGGTCCTGTAGCTATTCAGTCCCAAAGAAACACACAGAGGCTTATATTAATTACAAACTGTTTGGCCTCTTGGCTCAGGTTTATTATTAACCAGCACTTACAACTTAGACTAACCCATAATTCTTGTCTATATTTGGCCACATGGCTTGGTATCTTTTCTCAGTGCAGCATTCTCATCTTGCTTCTTCTGTGTCTGTCTGGTGACTGTGTCTCTGCCTTTCTTCTTCCCAGCATTCTCTTCTTATTCTGGTTGCCGCACCTCTACTTCTTGCCTGGCTACTGGTCAATCAGCACTTTATTAAACCATTACGAGTGACAAATCTTTACAGGGTACAAGAGCCTTGTCCCACAGCACACACATAAGCTCACAACAGATTTCTCTCTCTCTCTCATACACACACACACAAACACACACACATATCTCATATACACACATAAACTGACAACATGCCTCCTTTACACCCCCTGCACATATCACACAGCCAGCCGCCCCCCTAAACACCCCTCTTTCATAGCCCAACAGAGTGATTATATTACTGGGTAGGTTTATTGGTTAGAATATTTCCTCTAACCTGAAACAAAATGTTCTTCCCTGAAAATTCCACTGACCCTCTCTTTTCTAATGTAATGACAAATACTTCTAGGCCATCTCTCCAGGTCTTCTAGACCTGGCAGCCTTTCCGATGTATGAAGACAGGTACCATGGCTTTTTCTCTTTCTGCAAAGTGAGATTTTTCTCATTTTCTCAACTTCCCTTTTCTCTGTCATAGTATCATGGCCCCTCATAATTCTACTCAAACTCCTTTAAAAAATTTTTTATGCTGTAGTTTCCTTAGAATGGAACATACCACCTAGGTCTGTTCTGCTAGAAACTAAAAATATGTCCTACTGTCTGAATAATACTGGTTATTACACTGATGTAGCCTTACCATGTAATATATAGTGTAAAACCAAGGGTACATCTGGTCAACTAATCTCTATATTATCTTCTTCCTCTTTCCTTCTTTTTTGGCTATATAGATGGGTTCCAATTACAGCTCTGCATTCATTTAGGAGAGGGGCTAAGTTTATCTCATTTAAGTATGTATCTTCTTTTCCTGGATATTATCTTTAGTCTTTTCAAAGAGATTCAAGTTCTAAATTCATGTCTTTCTCCTATGAATTGTGAATCCCCGAGTGAAGTAGCAAGTCTTAGAACTAATTTCTTTGTTTCTAAAGGGTAGACAGCATGGGTGTGGGGGAGGTAATATAATAGATACCTGACTTTTACCAAAATACCTGACATTTGATAAATATACATTTTCTTTCTATTGCTAAATTAATATCGAAGAAAGTCAGTTACTTTCTAGATAATCCTGTCAAATCAAGCAAAAATATAGAGGTAAATCTTCAGAAAATGAATTTCTATTTGGGAATAAACATGAGGTCACAATATAGGACCCATGCACAGGATAGTGTTGGCTATGGTATAGCTAAGGAAGAAAGGGAGGGTTGGGTTTTTACTGGGGGGAATAGAAAACAGGAAAACAGTTCAGTGAGTAAAAGCACTAGCCATTCAAAGTTGTTTGACAAAGATGGAGTACATCAAAATCTCAAGCACTCCTATAAAGAGATGGGAAGTAGGGACAGGATTTCCAAGAAATATGAGGACCAGATAGCCTGGAATATGTAGAATGTGGCAGAAACAATGAAGGCTACCTTACTCCAACAAAGGTTGTTCTCTGACTTCCATTGTGGGCCATGGCATGCATCCTCCCAAGAGAGGGGGCAGGGGAAAGGGGAGGGAAAATGAAAGGGGAGAGAAAGAGGTGTTTTGAAAGAAGTTTATTGATACTCATGCCTGTGGTGTGAGCTGGTGAGCTCCTGTGGTTAACTGGCCTTAATACCAAATAAACACAATCTAAAAGTCACAGCAGACTATTCCATGGAGTAGGTTCAGGAGACACTGAAACCAAGAACAAGCTCCTGTAACAGAAATTCACAGTCTTTGTGATATGTGTTATCTATCAGTCAGCTTTCTGGTTGTTGTAACAAAATATCTGACAAAAGCAACCTGGGAAAGGAGGGCTTACTTTTGCTCACAGGTCAGGTGATGGACTATCCCGACAGGGAAAACATAGTATTAGGACCATGAGACAACTGGGCAGACCACATCCATAGTTGGGATGTAGAGAGAGAGGTATTTGGGTGGTCTGCTCACTTTTTGCTTTTTATTCACTTCTGGGCCCCTGCCCATCAAATGAAGATGCTGACATTCAGGGGGGATCTTCCAACCCCAGTTAGCCCAGTCTGGAAATTCCACTGTGACTGGGAAATTTCCCAGTCTGGAAAGTCTCCTCTGTGACTCTAGATGCACTCAGGTCGACAAGCAATATTAACTCTCATGTAATGTTGTCAGGAAAATTGTATTTGAGCCCTCTCCCTTCCTGGTCTTCATTTGTCAAGGTATGACCTTGGTAACTCCATTTAGAAACTTACAACTGTGCAACTCCCAAACTCAACAGTTTTCAGGTCTTGTTCTTGATAACACATTGGCTAGTTTCTCCTGGACATGGTGTATGCAGAACATTAAAATAATATTGAATAAAATAAAATTTGCATTTTTTGCTTTATAGAAGAAAACACATGCATTCTGGAATCCACGATCTATATTTTTGGTTCATCTCGCTGACATTAAGCACATCACAAACTGTGAAGTTGATGTATGCCTGAAGCTGGCTAATACCTTGTGTGGTCAAAGAAATATGGTTTGAGGTCTCCTCTTTTTTTTCATACCTTAATTTTTCTTATGAAAGTCATGTATCTGTGTAAAGTTTGCTACAGGGTCAGAATTTTCCCAAGGGAATAAGAAGTATGAAGATCCTTGAGCATGTTCTGGTATCTGTGGAACTATGTCTGTGAACCATTGAATTTTTCTCCAGGTAGTAGCTCTGACAGAGTGGCTTTGGGTCTCCTTGGGAGGGGCTACACTGGCTATACAGGCTTCTCTTTCCTGTACACCATGCAAATGATTCTTATGTGGGGATTCATATCATCTGTTTTCCAGGACTATTACATGTTGAATTGACAATAGAAGCTATTTTCAGTTACTTTATTTCTAATTTGCAGAACTTTTCAAATATAAAACATCTTTTTTGAGAGAAAAAATTCTATGCTCAGTTGAGCTGGTATTATTTATGAGGCACTATTATGGGTGTGACACTATTCCTGGTTCCATAGGTTTCATAGGTTGTTTGACCAGGAAGGAGCTTGCTTACGTTACAGCCTTTAAGGAAGATAGTCAACTTGTAATGATAATGCTGAACTGACATAGACTGAGAAATCGATTTGGAGTACAACTGGAAGTTATGAGCTCATGAACTCCTGTTACATGTGTACTGTTACTCTGTGTACACGGAGTACACAGAGGTGTTCAAGGAGCAACTTACTGAAGGAACATGCTCAAAATGTTTAAGATGTTTATAATTCCGAAGGTTTCCAGAGAACTAGTTTACTTGTTTTGATGTTTCTTGGAGGCTGGAAAGTGTCTTGATAGCTTAACTAGGCATCTGTTGGTTAATTAAACACTGAGTTAGAAAGTCTTGAAGGAAAATCGTAGAGATTGGTGTTTAATTTTCATCTATTTACTCATTTATCACATATTTGTTTGACATCTCCTAAATGCCAGGCAGAGGTGGAGAGAGGAGTAGGGTCACATGGAAACAGGCAATGTGAGCCTCTCGCTGATCAGATTTCTAACTCTCTAATCTCCCATATCGCAGGGAAAAAAGACAGAATGCCGAGAGTATGAAGCAAATCTTCAGAATCACTTGTGTTCCGCATCAGGCTAATTAAAGTAAAAGCAAGCAAATGAGTTCTTTCTAGGTGGCAATATTACACTGCCTTCTTAAAGGGAAACATGGTGCTTGGCTTTCCTATGGAGGGAGAATATGTGTGGGAAGGGCTTTCAACTTCCGCTGTGAAACATGAGATGTGGCCTGAGCCTCCTGAGCTGGTGTAAAGAAGTGTTTAGAAAGATCTGGCCATAGTTAGTGAACAGTGAATTTTCCTTTGCTCTTTTGTCAGTTTTGTTTTTAGGTGACTTTGAACTCACTATGTACCTCATGCTGGTCTCAAACTTATGGAGATGACAGTCTTCCTGCCTTCACCTCTTAAGTTATATGAGTTTGAAACATTATCTTTGCTTTGTGCTCAACAGTTTCCCAAAAGTAGATAATTAAATTGCAGTAAGTACTGTTTATTTGTCATTATTCAGACACATACTTAGATATCTCTGTATTCACACCCATTGTCTCTATCCTTTTTCTCCTGTAAATTGGCCTTTCAGTTTGGAATTGGGCTAGGCTGTAGAGAGAGGACTAGCTATCTAGTGGTAGATAAGCAACAACTAAATTTTAAGAGGATTGGAATTAATTGTTGTGCCTGTGTAGCACGTAAGTGGAACAGCACAGCTTGTGGGCTTGCCTGGGAACAGTAATGTCTCCACCTAGTTCCTTCTAGTGGCTCTTTATCGTTTCTTAATCTAGCTGTATTTTAATGTATGGCAGTTGTCACAATAAATATGCATGCACAATATGAATTTGACTCTAATTAAATCTGTTGAAAATGAAGTGGAATTTGCTTCATGTTTATTGTGTTAAACTTGGTTAAATTGTGTATTAAAGTATACTGGTATAGTATTATCGTTTTGAATAAGTGACTATCAATTCAATATCTTCTGCCTCTAAATACATCAGAAAATTTAGGAAGTTTCAACAATAACTGCTATTATTTTTTATTTTTATGGTATAGTTTGTGTGTCTTTTGATTGACACAGTTATATTTATGAACTATACTATACATTTTGATGCATGTTTATGGTCTGCAATGATAAATCAGAGTAAACAACTTATCTGTTACTTCAAACATTTATCATTTCTTAGTGTTGCGACATTTTAAAACCTTTTCCTTTAGTTATTTAGAAATATACAAAAACAGAACTGGAGAGATGGCTCAGTGGTTCAGAGCACTTCTGAATGATCATAAAGACTAGGGTTAAGATCCCAATACATGTAATAAGCCAGGCATCCTGCAAGTTTCTGGAGCTCCTAGAGCTCTGACTCCTGCTTCTGACCTCCATGC
>LOJH01009834.1:0-12068 GCA_001685095.1 Ellobius talpinus
CCTTCCTTTCCCCCTTTCTTCCCTCTTTGTCACTGTCCCATCCCCCTTCCCTTCTTTTCATTTTCTTCCAGTTCTAGGACTTGAATCCATGGCCTTGCCCACACAAAACAAATGCTTTGCCACTCCACCCCCGTCCTTACCTACCCTTTCCTACTTCCTTTTCCATTCCCTCTTCCCTTTCCTCTTCTCCCTTCCCTCCCTTTCAGGCACCTAGGATTAAACCCAGGGCTAGGAGTACTTTGGGTAACCCCTCTGGCATTTAGCCCCGCCCAGTAATTCAAGGGAATTGAATGCAGCTGTGACAGCCAAAGATTCTGTCACAGGCTGCGAAAAGCCCATCAAAGATTAAGGACAAAAACACACCCATTGTCCTGTGAGGGAAAGTAAAGGTAGTTGGAGGAGTTCAGGGAAGTTAAGTGACCTCTTGGGGACACCGTGGGCGATGGGGTTTGGGACTTACTGGGTAGACCCAGGTTGGGGGAGGTGGACACTATGGAAAACAGGCTAGTTAATAGATTCCCTTCCCCCTGCCCTCATTCCTGATGATCATTCAGGAAATTCACCAGCAGAAGGAAGCTGCTCTTCCACCAACTAAACACTGGTGTGGCATGACAGGCAACACCCGGCATGTGATGAACAACGCTAGGTAATCTTTCAGAAAATATGACTTTTTTCTTTCAGGTTTTGTTTCTTTTTAGAGTTTGGAAATGTTTACCTAGCCATGAGATTCTGGAGGCAGGAACTCAGATCTAAATGGGACGTTTTCTATTAAATTACTCAGAGCAGGAAAGTAATTTTGTGTCAGCTCCAGAGAAATGTGGTTTTCTTTCAAAAGTAGCATTTAACACGCAAAATATACAGGCTAGGTGAGTTGCTCCACACCTGTAGTCCTAGCCCTCCAGAAGGAGGGTCATTAGTTCAAGGTCAGTCTTGGCTACTTAGCTGAACTGTGCCCTCCCCAAACAAACGAAACAAACCCCAATAAATTAATAAATAAAATAGCATCATAAGCTCTGAAGACTGGGAAAGGACCAAAAATCGCAGAGAAGAAACATAAATCATGACCCAGTCATGTTCATATTTGATTTAGTTCATTCTTTATCTCTGGGTGCATTCCTTTCTTTCAATATAGATCATATAGTATCTCAGATTTCTGATCTTGTTCTCCTCAAACACAGCATTATGAATGTCTCCCAACGCCATTACACAGCCCTTGAAAAAGTCCTTGCAGTTGATACCCAGCAAGGCACTCTTTTCATTGGGTGTGACCTGACTTACACACACACATTCTTCCCTATTAGTTCTTTCCGGTTCCGTCTGTTCTGCGCTTGTACAAACAGCGCTGCAGTGGGCATCTTTAGACATCACACTGGGCGTCTTTTTTGATTCTTTCTTTCTCCTTCCTTTCTCTCCCTCAATCCCTTCCTCCTTTGTTTTCTCTCCCCTTCCCCTTCCCTTCCCCTCTCCCTTCTTGTCTTTTCTTTTTCAAACAGTTCTTACTACACCTTAGGTGATTCCTATGCAGCCTAGTCTGGCCTTGAACTCGACAATCCTTCAGCAGAGGCCTCAGAGTGTTGGGCTTACAGGTGTGAATGCCACAGCCACGTCTGGCTTGGCTGCTTTCTGGGAAGTGCTTCAGGGGAAGGGCTTGGAGAAGCTTCTGAAAGGCATGGGCACCACAGTTCCCAGTGTCCAACAGCCTGTGTGCTGCCAGCTTGCTCACCTACCTTTGCAGGTGGTGGTATTTGTTTCTGCAAGGGAGCTTGTCTTTGGAGGGCAGAAGACAGCTCTGCTCCTGCCATGGCCGGTCCCTTGCTAACCACACTGACGGGCATCAGTAATGAGCCCCTATGATCATGACATAATCCCCATGAACACTGCTGCTGCCCATGTCCTATTGCTGGCTTAAAAGTTCCCTCATTGAGTACTACACAGCAGAAAAAAATAACGACATCTCGAATTTTGCAGGCAAATGGATGGAGCTAGACAACATCATTTTGAGTGAGGTAACCTGTACCCAGAAAGACAATTATCACATGTACTCACTCATAAGTGCTTTTTAAACATAAAGCAAAGGAAACCAGCCTATAAATCACAATCCCTGAGAACCTAGACAACAATGAGGACCCTAAGAGTGACATATATGGATATAATCTACATGGGAAGTAGAAAAAGACAAGACCTTCTGAGTAAATTGGGACCATGGGGACCTTGGGAGAGGATTGAAGGGGAGGGGAAAGGCAGGGAGGGGAGCANCAGCCTATAAATCACAATCCCTGAGAACCTAGACAACAATGAGGACCCTAAGAGTGACATATATGGATATAATCTACATGGGAAGTAGAAAAAGACAAGACCTTCTGAGTAAATTGGGACCATGGGGACCTTGGGAGAGGATTGAAGGGGAGGGGAAAGGCAGGGAGGGGAGCAGAGAAAAATGTAGAGCTCAATAAAAATCAATAAAAAAAATACAAAAAGTTCCCCAACTGGTGGATATGGCAATGTAATTTGATTACAGGACAATCCATGACCCCTTTAGCCAACCTCAGCCCTTTTTCACTAGGAAGTGGACATGCAGGGCTACAGTGTTACTGACAGCCAGTGGAGAACACCCTGGGGTGTATGCTCGATTCAGACTTATTGAGCTTGTCCCCCCACTTTTAGGGTACCTATCAAGAAGGAAAGCCAGGAGGTCTTTGTGGAGGATTTCTTTCTTAAAAGAACCAGTCAGGAAATTCTTAGTCCACTCTGTGAGTGTTGTTCCTGCCCATTCAGACTCAAAGCCTTCTAGGTTCCTTAGTTGTCCACCAACCACATCTCTACATGTGTGTACATGGCTGACACTGGAGCCAGACAATCCTCGGTGTTTTGGGGGATATGTCCTGTTCATGCAGGATGTGTGGTATTTTCCTGGCTCCACCTACCAGGAGGCAGCAGCTCAAGCTGGAATTAGTTAGAGAGGGAGGTAGAGGCCTAGGAATTGCACAGAAGCCCAGGTAGGGAGCACACACGTTTATTCCCATTGCTGCAGATTCCTGTGTGGATATTCACAATGGCACATCCTTCCAGGTCGGAAGGGGAAGTAGATGTAAAGCTCCCGTGGTTCCAACCTGCTTACCACCTGGGGCCATACTGACATCCAGTCCTGGGCTGCTGCCAAAGGCCACGTCTGGGTCCATGACACTGAGACACATGTGGTCTGTACTGATGGCTTCTGTTGCCACTAAGGGCTGTGGAGACGCCTAGGGTCTGGGCCTCTTCCTGGGGCCATGTTGGGGTCCAAGGGACAACCTACAACTTGAATGATGCCAATCTGAGTGGCCTGTGCAGCCACCCTGGGCCATGGTGACATCCAGGCTAGGGCTTCTGCTGAGGACCATGTCTGGGTTCTTGGTCCTACCACAGCTGAGGTCTGTGTTGATGTCCATGACCTGTGTCATCACCAAAGACTGTAGGGGCAACACGTACAAAGCTGCAGCTGGCTTCTGCTGTCTGCAGGTAGCATAGCCTTAATCTGCTTTTTGTCTTCAGCAACCAACATATGTGAATCATGTATGAGAGCCTTCACAAAGGTGCAAAGCCTGTGCCAAACCTGGTTGGGAAAAATCCAGTGTACTGTGGCATCTGTATTTGGCAGTGTCCCTTTGGAAGCTTAATTAAGATGTTTTAGGGATATGGAAATCAACTTGCTAAGGTGTAAATTGGAGGAAAATAAAGAAGCCCAAGGCTAAGGGAAAGGCTCTCCATCTGCAGCAATAGTCCACAAAGAGGCTGAGTCCCCCTGCAGCTGGAAAGGTGAAGTCATCCTTGAGGTCCCCTGTGCTTCTCTCTACGTACCTGCCCGTTTGAACACTGACATCCCAGATACAACAAAAGGCCACACAGATACCAGGTTCTGGGCCACCACTGGCAGCCGTGTTGAGGACCAAGGGGCATGCCACAACTGGCCATGCCAATCTCTGGGCCTGAGTTTCTGGTGAGGGACATGTCTGGGTCAATGACTCTACTGCTGCCGGGTCTGCGTTGATATCTGTGGCTCCTGCTACCAACAAAGGCAGTGCAGATGCCCAGGGTCTGGGGCACTACCTGAGGCCGTGTTGTATTCTGGGGACCACACTGCTGCTGGGCCAATGCCCACCTGACAGGCCTGCCCTGCCATCTGGTGACATCTGGACCCAAGCTGCTGCTGCTCGATCCATGTCCTGCTGCATCTGGGGTCCGCACTGATGTCTGTTGCCCATGATACCACAGAGGCTACTGGATCCATGTCTGGGTTCATGGTCCTGCTGCATTGGGGGTCTGTGTTGATGTCCTTCACCTGTGTTGCCACAGAGGCCCATAAGAACCATGTGCTAGACCATGTGTTGAGATCCCTCAGCCCTCACTGTCCCCGGAAGATCTGGTTCCCCTCACTGGAGAGCTGACCCTGCCCCTTACCGACCCTGGGATATTAGATTCCAATGACCACCCCCCTCACCATGGGCATGGGAGAGTTGGCTCTGCCCCTCTCCTGAAGGGGGTGGTTGCAGCAGCCCGGTTAACTACTCAGCTAGCACCCAAACACATCCCATCTGTGGCCTGCTGGAGCATGTGAAGGAACTGGTCCTGTAGAACCATAGTTGCCGGATCTCCACAACTGGGGCAAGAGCAGGATCTCCAAGAGGAGATTTGGTGAGGGTTCAGTATTGATGGTATACCAGAAGGCAGAGATCTTGAACCTGACCAGCAACACGTTACACAATGAACACTTGTAAGTCAAGCTGTTTGGATGAAAGGGTATATATATTGCATGATACACAGCAGCTCCCAACGCCACTAAGAAGAATAAAGAGAGGCAATGGAGAGGCAGGGAAGATGGAGGGATGAAGTTTTTCCTTGTTTTTTTTAATTTTTTATCTTATTTTTATTATTTCTTTTTCAGGTTTCCTTTGGGTGAGGGACACTACAGGGGTGAAGGGTGGATATAGAGGGACTGGGAAATGAGCGGGATTGGGACGCAAGACGTGAAATTCCCAAAGAATCAATGAAAACAATTTATGTTAAAAAAAAGCTCCCGTGTTTCCCAGGGGGGTCGCCACAAGAGGTAGTCATGACACTGGGTAAGTTTGCAGGCACTTGTTTGTCAACAGAACTAGGGCACAGAGACAGAGGAGAGAGGCTGCCTGTTTCAGAGGGGCTTGCTTACAGATCTATGCTACATTGGAGTTTGTACTGTGGCTACATTCCAGCGGTCTCAAGCCATTCTTTGTTTAACCAGGATCAACCAAATGGAACACCTGCTATGTTGATCATGGGGGGGGGGCTATGCTCAGTGTCTGCCTTTCCTCCGACACCATGCCTCACCAAGATCACGTGTGCTTGCACCTAGGCTCAGCAGCAGAACCACTGGGCTTCCTCTACTCCTTCTTCACACTCTACTCTTGTGGCCTGAGGATCTCATCCATTCCTGCCCTCTGAGAACAGCTCTGCACCAGTGATCTAGTTCCTGCTGTTCCTTACTGGATCAGACAAATCCCACCTCAGGAGCTCTGCATTGCTATCTCTCCTGCCCGAGATATTAGCACCCTTTTGCTTCCTCACCTCCAGGTCTGTGCTCAAATGCTCCTTCCCAGAGGGCTTCCCTTCTAAGTAATGATCATCTCCTGGTGTGGGAGGTCCTTCTGTCTATGTGTTGCTTTCACTGGTCAAAGAACTGGCTTGGCCTGTAGCATGGGAGGAGGAAGATGGAGTCAAGGAGAAGCCATGGAGCCACAGGAGATGACACTATGAACTTTAGCTGGTAAGCCACAGCCATGTGGTGATACACAGATTAATAGAGATGGGTTAAATTAATATGTAAGAGTTAGCCGATAAGAAACTAGAGCTAAGGGGCCAAGCTGTGTTTTAATTAATATAGTTTCTGTGTGGTTATTTTGGTTCTGGGCTGCCGGGATGAACAAGCAGCCCCTCCTATCACAATCTCCTTCCAGCACCAGTATGGGAAGCACCTGGTTAATGTCACTGACACCTTACCCAAATAGTCTCATCCTCTCTCCAGGGGGGTGCTCCATCCCCACATACTCGGTCTCTCCCATTTACTCTCTGCTTCCCTCCATTGCCCTGTCTCCCTCACTGCCTGCACACTGTCCCTGTATATTCTGTCTCCCTGTACACAGGTACACCTTCCCCACGTAGTCTTTGCCTCTGTCCACGCAGGTGCACCTTTCCCAATTCTCTCTGTCTTCCTCCACACAGGTGCGCCTTCCCCACAGACCCTCTATCTTCCTCCATTCCTGCTCACCTTCCCCATATATTCTGTGTCTCCAACCACACAGCTATACATTCCCCATATGTTGTCTGTCTCCATCCACATAGGTGCCATCTCCACAGTGTCAGGGTTTCTGATCCCTTTTGCTCTCTTCTGTATTCCAAGGATCTAGAACACTGCCCAACATAGACATGGGCATGTAACATGTTTCTGGAATGAACGAATGAATGAACTCAAACAAGTCCAGCTAGCTGCATTGGACGGCAGTTGTTCTTTGCTTTCCTCTTGAGGATAAGCAGAAGGCGGCACAGAAAAGCCCGGTTTGAGTTCATGATGCCAGCCTTAGCTCTGTTCACACTGAGCTGAGCACAGCCTGGCAGTTTCAAGGCACCCCCTGCACTGGCTTCTGTTGCTTCTCAAGCTGGTAGTTGGTGCCTCACAGCCAGAGATGGGGTCTAATCATTCACGATGATCCATCAATAGACGCAATATACAACTTGGGCCTTTATGAAAATCCTGACAGTGCTTTCTCATCGAAGAGAGAGAGGAGGCTCTGAACAGGCAGCAAAGACCAGAAGCTCAACCCTGCCCACAGCATATTCACTACTGAGCCATTTCATAAAATGGCATAAATGCAACCTCCAAGAACAGCTAGCTACCCTTTCCTATTAACTGCAACTCTTTTCCTCCTGAGCTGGACTCAGATTGAGAATATTGCTCAAACTGGGAGTGAGGCAGACGCCAGCAGCTGCCACCACTTCCATCGCCAGGAAGCAACCAAGCAAAACCTTTGCCAGCCTGGCCTCCCCAGAGCTGGTTAGGTACACTCAGCTGTCCTTCCCCCAGCCCCACCCCTTCCTCCTCTAGATGGTAGTTTACGTGACAGATTCAGGCAAAGACATCAATGGCCCTACCCATGCAGTACAAGGTACCAGCCTTACCTAGTTCACAGTGTGAGCCAAGGTTGACTGGGGTATTATGCTTGTCACTGTGGGGGCCAGCCATGATAATCTAAGTCTGGGCTGGTCACCCAAAGGAAGTTCTTTACTTCCTACCTTTATCACCTGGGACTCTGGCCATTGATGAATTTAAATGGAGGCTGGAGTCTCAATGGTTTACCCTGAGACAACCACAAGCTGAGATCACCCGACCCCCACCCAAAACCAGACCATTCAAAGGAAATTCCTGGCATTCCAAGCACTGTAGATAGAAACACCTGCCAGCGCACAGTCACCAGGAAGCCCTAGACAAATGTCAGCCAATCAGGGGTCTTAAAACCTCAGAAACCCCTCACCCCACCTTTACTACTATAAAACCCTATTCTAATTGAGCTNTAATTGAGCTCGGGGCTCTCCGGTTATTCCAATATGTTGGACATGTGGAGAGACCGAGTTTTCAAACTTGATTAAAATAAAGGCTCTTTGCTTTTACAAATGGGACTCGGTCTCCTTGTTGGCCTTGCAGGGATTGCGCGATTTGGGCATAACATTCACAAGGAGGTATTGCAAAGGGAGTTGTCCCAGAATGAAGGAAAAGAATTCCTCCCACACACAACCTCTATTTCAAATAATGAATGAGAATCCCATCCCCCATCTAGCCAGCAGCCGTCAGAGTGATGTCTGAAGTGAGATGGGCATTAAGTCATTTTGATAGAAAATTCTTCATTTAATTAGGCACTGTATTTACTTCAACCCCAAGCCCCCAGGCAGGAGAAGTCTAAAATACCAATTCCTGATTCCAACCCTCTAAGGTACTTTGACAAGCAGTCATGGCCGTTAGTTTGAGATGGAGCCCCCTAGTCTGGATCTATGCAGGTCATGGTTGGCTTATTAACTAAATCCCAGCCAGCGGAACTCTTTGGAACTTGTCCTCTTCAGAGACTCCAGTAGGGTCCTGCCTTGTTTTGAAAGCCACACTCTCCTTTTATTCAAGTTTGAAGCACCCTGGCACTCACGGTTCGGTCCTGCAGTGTGGGAATCTGCCCGAGCTCACCACCACCTCTGCCCATTCTCTCATCTTTTGTCTCTCTCTCCGTGTTTGTCCTGTTCTTTATCTTCTATTAATACACCCAAAACCCAGAGTTTGGTCCCCTTGGTTCACATCTGTCCCATAGTACCTAGGGCCCTGCTGGCAGTTGGGGGCTGAGTGTGTGAGTGGCTCCAGAGGCCCGGAGGGGCATCCTGGCTGGGGCGCTTCCTTTCATACCCCTGTATAGAAAAATCTTATGAATCAGTTTGAGGCCAGCTGGGGCTGCATAGCAAGACCGTGTCTCAAAACTAAACAAAACAAAGTCCTGTTGGGACGTTTTAGAAGTAGATGGATCCCATTGACAGCCAAAAGAGTGTAGCCCAGAGCCGTGCACCTTTGGCTTATAATGAACTAGGCCTGGAATTTTGGGGAATTTGGGGTCTTCATCTGTTTTGATGCCCTTCCCCAGATTCAGTGAAAGGCGCTTCTTGGGTTTAAGATGAACATTAACTGAAAAGGGTGGCCACCAACTGAGATTAAAGCTGGGACGTTTTTTGAAACTATGCTGACAGGGAACTGTAAGGAAAGCTAGAGACACTTGATTTGGTAAAGGAATGCTATTGCGGGGAGGGAGGGCATAGTGCTTGTGCCCAAGTTCTGGAGCTTGCTCTCAGTAGCTTAAAAAGATGGATCTAAAACAGTGGTGGATAGTCATCCCTGCTAAACTCAGCCAACACTGGTGACCATAGCACAGCTCTTCCCCAGGCACCCAGCTGCCTGCTGGGAGGATCTATTCCAGGGAGCTGCCTCGAACCCCAGGCCTCTGCCAAACCTTATGCTTCTTCAGGGAAGTTAGAATCTTTAACTGTTTTTGCCCAGGCTCCTGGTATCTAATTGTCTTCATATATTGGGGGAACTCAGAGTCATTGAAGGTGACCTGGTCATTGTGTGTTCCGAGTTTGTTGTGGTTGACTACAGGTGACAACAGGCCAGACACAGCACTGTAGTGAAGGGACAGAGGGAGGAGGTGTGGCAGAACGGAACAGAACACAGAGCCAGGGAGAAGAGGAAAGCAATTGCTCTCCCGGACTCCTTTCTCCTTTACTCTCTTTGGGCCCCCACAACATATGCGGTGGTGCCACCCACATTCAGGGTGTGTCTTGTTTAATCCTCACTGGAAACACCCTCATAGACTCACTTGCAAGTGCAGTTTATCAATTCTGTCAATCAAGTTGACAAGATTAACCATGACAACTGTATTCAGAGGTATCTGCTTCCCAAAGGTCAGCTCAGTGTGCCTGCACTCACGGCACTTGGAAGGTTCTGGCAGGAAGGTGAAGGTTTAGGGACAGCCTGGGTTATGTTAACAAGACCTTGTCTCAAGAAAACAAAGCCCAATGCTGGCAGCTTAGGCTGGAATTTCACAGGGGTGCAGAGCAGCATCTAGGGAAAGGGAAACACCCATCACATGCCCTCAAGCTAATTGAAACTCTCCGAGGCTAATAAATGAGGCTGGGTGCTCAGTCTTTATCTCTCCCAAAAAACTGAGTGGCATCAAGTGAGGCAACGGTTGCTATGTCTTTCCTCCAGCTCTGAGGATGAAAGACCAGGGGTTTCTATCCAGTTCTCATTGGTCGTAGACAAATACCGTCGTAAATACAGTAGAGGCAGATTGCGGCAAATGAAATACTTCCCGACTGTCAGAACAAAATAAAGAGCCGAGTTTTCTGAGACGCCTGCTGTCGGCAGCTGTCTCCGGCTCCTCTTTTGTGTACAGCACTATTTCTGCATCATCGACCAGCTCTGCTCCCGAGAAGCTTGGTCATAAAGTTAAGCCATTTAAAAAGTCACAGCCGCACAACCGAAAGCTGCCAACAAGATGGTGTGGAATTCAAAGTGATGCCTAGCAGCCCAGAGTCCCCCACTCTCCTTTGATAATGCAGTGAATTCAATGGGCATTCACTGGGTCAAACTACAGAATAATGGTGATTCCACAATTGTGAGATGGATCTTGTCTTCTGTGCTAATAGGCGTGTCAGAAATGCAGTGATAATTTTACCAGAAGTCCTTGCACAATCAAAACCAACAATCTGACTGGATACTTGGTAAATTCGCCAGGACGACATGGACACTCGGTCCTGGGAAATCCCATGTACGGGGAGGGTTTGCACAACTCATTTTATTTTCTTTTATATTTATTCACTTTTTCTTTTCATTGTTGATTTTAAACAGAGGTGATTTCTAGAAGACCTATGAAAACTTCCCGAGACCATGCCAAGGACACAGGGGATTTTGTGTCTATAAAACCAAGGCAGCAGTTTGTGCTGTTAACTCAATAGAATAACACTTTCTAGTTGGGTAAACTGACCTAGATTTCCTGACATTCACACAGCATCTAGAGAGGGGGCATGAAAGGGTATGGGAGGGGTGGAGGGGTGTGAGGCCCGTCTGTCAAGACAGCGGGCTCTCTCTTTTGTTAGAGTCCATGGTGTACACCCTCAGCTTTGTGAACAGAGACCTAGGCTTTTACAGAAAGGATTGGTAGACAAATGGCAGTGTGATCCAGAGTTGGGCCCAGAGAAGGAGCTGCCTCCATCTAAAGGAGTCACAGAAATGTTCACTTGCCAGCGTTCCTCCTCCACGCTCCTGGTCAAGAGTTGGGCGAGGTAGCACCCGAGAGGCCAACAGGAACCTCTTCATCAGAGTGAAGTTCGTGTAGTGAGAATTACACTGTCTGTGCTGGTACTACCCACAGAAAGCTGAGGAGTCTGCACACAGTGTCGGGAATGTATACTCTGCTCAGCAAATGCAGCACACAGGCACGCATGCACGCACACACAAACACACACCCATATGGCTCACTCAGGGCCCATTCAAACACACAACCCATATTGAACTGCACGGTAATGCAACCCCAGGGGGAAAGCTATATACACTTGAAATAATTTACAAGAACATAAGCTCACATTGCTCAATTAGCTTGGCATGAGTTTGAAGCATTAAATGCCCCTCCAGATGCATTGAACTGAGCCTCTTCTGATCAACCTCCCTTTCTTCCCTTCCCTCTCCTCCCCTGCCCTTCCATTCTCTTCCCTTCACTTCCTTTCCCTTCCACCCCACCCTGCTGCCCTTTCAAGTCCCTCTGTCCTCATGGGTTCAGGGTCTTCACCTGACTCAGCTCCAACCGGCATCTCTGACTTCCAGGGTGGCAGCTCCCTGTGGCATCCGCCCAAAGACCCAAGTCAGCTTTCTGTTCTGCTTGCACTCTAGGGAATGCCTTTGACTTGTTTTTCTCTGGATTCTGGGAATTCCATCTCTTACTCAATTTCTCTGAATCGAGTCTCCGTCCTGGTTAGCACAATGCGAGTTTTTCTTTCTCTCTCAGCCCAAAATTTCACTGGGAAACCCCCCAACTTCCTCATTTAATGTTTCCTAAAATTCTCACTCCACATGGGCTGCTGCATCCCGTGGTGAGGAGCCCATCCACTTTCCAGCCTCACCTTGAGACCCCAGAGCATCTCTGAAGCATCATTTCTTTCGGAAACTTCCCGCGCATTTGATTGGAACAGCAGCATCTACCTGCATCTTAGATTTTTCAACTAAATTGTAACTTTTGTAGCAGCAACGGGCCCATTTCCCAGAGTCCGGAGATAAACACCTTTGGTTTCTTGTTTGTTGAAGCCACATGTCACCTAGCTTTGTACTTGGCATTCCGGGTGGTGGCATGACTGTGAACTCTGACCGTGTGCAGGGGGTGGGGATGCGGGGCACTCTAGGTTCCCTCAGTACTCTCAACATTTCCACTTTCAGATGCTCTGTGCAGTGGGAGGTGAGCCTGGCAGGGGTTGTCAGC
>LOJH01009834.1:12120-23988 GCA_001685095.1 Ellobius talpinus
GTCTTTGTAACTGCATAACTACTCTTGGCTTCTGGTCTTATTCTTCTGAATCTTAAAATTCAGATGCCTTTATTTGTGGTGTTTTGCTTAGTGTTATTCACATAGATTTATAAAAAGTGACGGGATTTATTGTGACAGTAGTGTATCGCTATACAATGTATACAATGTACTTGCGATCACATTTGCCCCCCTTTTCCACACTTGGTACCTTTGTTCTTGCTGTACCCCCTTCATCCTCCCTTGCTCTCCTGTCTTGCCAGTCCTTGCACTCCAAATAGTGCTCCTTTCACTTACACATATTTTTTTTAAAAAATTTAGGTTCCCCATATGAGAGGAAACGCAGGGTATTTGTCATTCCGAGTCTTGCCTATTTCTCTTTACACGACCCTCTCCAGTTTCTTTCATTTTCCAAAAATGACATCTTTGTTCTTTATGCCTGGATCAAACTATTGGACACATGCACACAGACACACACGTACGCACGCACACACACACACACACACACACTTTTTATCCACTTGCCTGCTACTGACACCTTCACAATCATGAATAGTGCTGCAGTAAAGACTGCAGATTTCATTGGGATTCTCTCACTCCCCCCCCACTTGTCTGTTGACTGGCATCTCCACTATTGGAAACAGCGCTGCAGTAAAGACTGTGCAGATTTCATTGGGGGTTCTACTGAAGACATTTTAAGTGGTGGAGCAACAGACAGAAGCCAAAGTGTTGCAGAGTGGCAGGCGAGGAAGGATGACGACATTGCTGTCATCTTTCCTCTTGCTATCCCCTTCATCTTGGCTAAACCCAGACAGCTTGCTCTGGATCCCGCTGTCTTCTAGGTGCTGATAACGTTTTTCCTTCATGCCACCCTAATGAAGAAGGGATTTGCATTTCCTCCACTAGAGAGAAGAGGACACAGGATGCCATGGTATGCAGGCCCACCACCTGGGATCTCACTGCCATTGTCCAGAGAGCAGCGTTAGTAGCCATGTTCCTCATCACCAGATGAGGCTATCCAGTTGGACATCACCCTGGTCAAGTGATCCAACTCGACCAAGAGATTCTACTTTGGAATTCTTCCACATTCGTTGATGAAACAGAAGACCAGAGAAATAGGTACTAGAGTGTCTGTCCCAGAGTCCTGAGAAATTAAGTAACCAAGAGTCATTGAGCCCAGCGAACAGCAGATGGACTGTAAACCAGCCCGTCCTTAGGGAGAAATGAACCCAGACTGCTCTTCTCTGTCTCACCCTATCGCTAACATGATCAATCCAATCTGATGGATTCGGTTTCTCCCCAAGTTACACACATATCCTTATCATTCTTATTTGCTCTCCGGGCAAGCACACAGCATGCGACCTCAGCTTCTGGGTGACACCTTTGCATCCTCCTGCAGGAAGAGCCTCTGTGGGATGCTTGGCAGCAGATGTACTCCTGTTGCAGTATTCAGCATGGTAGCATGGTCCAGTTCTAGTCTGCCCCTTTCCACAGAGAAGATCAGCTATTGGGTGCTCTTCCCAAACCTAACGCGTAGAACTTGGCGTAAGACAAAAATTGGAATGCGGTTACAAGTGTTTTTGCAAAGTTGCATTGATATTATCACCCCTGTAGAGAATTGGGCCTGTATGGGAACAGGTGTGTTTAGTGAGCACCGCGGGAGGACAGGAAAGGTCCCAGGTGGGATGCAGTGCCACCAGACACACTATGCAAGAAGGAAAGGTGGGAGAGTGAGAAGATTCCGCAGAACCTGGGAGCCAGAGACCTTTCTCTGCCTTTGCTTACCCTGCATTAACAAACAAACAAACAAAAACAAAACAAAACACCGGGGCTGGGGCTGGAGACATGGCTCAGTGGCAGAGCCCTGGCCTTGCACACGGAGGTCCTGACTTCCATTCCCAGGCTCACAAGGAGGTAAAAAAGCAGAGGAACTCTGAATACCACTTAGATTCAAGTAAAGTGCATAAAAAGCCATGCAAACTAGAACTAGCAGCTCATTTTTCTTTTCTTGAAATCGAGCACTTGTGTGTGCTGGGAACAAGGAGCCAAAGAGTTGTGTTTAGACTCCAGCCCATCTCTCTCTACTACGAGGACGCACTGCCCTAAGGCTAATTCACAAAGGTTTTTGACTATTTGCTCAAGGTCTTTGGTATCAAATGGTAAAAGTTTGGATTGTAAGATATTCTTTATATCCTCATTTTAGTTATGAAAACACAAATTGAACTCAACGACTTATAGGAAAGCAAAACTAGCTAAGGGAAGCATGAATCTGGGGCTCTTTCCATACCAAAAGGAAACTGTTTCTTAAGCTGGGGTCTGTGGAGCATACGCGCAGGACCTTGGCTTCACTTCCATGGAAGATCTCTCAAAAACCTCAGGCGAGCCTCCAAAATTGCAGTGGGCTGGCAGCACCAGCACAAGAGAAAGCACCAAGGTTTAATTGAAAATTAATTCCAAAGGGCTAAGATGTGAAGAAGAAGGCATTTAATTTTGCCCAGGAGCTCCCATTTCTTAAATCATGTCCTTGTTTATCTAACTTAATCACTGGCTGTACAAACTGTCCCTGCTCTTAAGTAGAACATGGGTCTCTGCATTCATCTGTCATCACCTAAAAGACTCCTGTGGGTTAGTTTTTGCTCCTTCCAATATATTCTTTCATGGGGTCTTCAATGACACACAAACCCAGACCCACACTTTGTTGAGCATCTTCTTTATCTGTCAGAAAACAAAGTGCATTTCCTGCATTCCATCAAACAGACCTGAACATTCCATACTCCACGTGCAGCTGCCACCAATGCAAGCCTGAAAGCCTAGATGCAAGGTAATGTTGTCTTCTTGTGAAATAAACAAGCCATGCGGTTCCCAGGTGTCGATTCTGGTTCCCTGACTTAACACTTCAGACGTTTTTCAGTACTGTTATAATCTTTCTGTACTCCAGCGTTTCCCAAAAGTGAGGCATTCATTTTTTTCTGTAGGACCTCATATTTTTTTCCAGGGGTATTAAGACATAATTCCATGTCTGGAACTTGATATGTCTTACTGGGTTGTTGTATAAAGTATACAATGCTTATCAAAGAAAAGAATATGTGCCTCTTGTAAGATTCCATTGTACCGATCTTCTCCATATTTATAAAATAGAATTCTCATTCATCT
The DNA here is from genome assembly GCA_001685095.1 of Ellobius talpinus. NCBI lineage: Eukaryota > Metazoa > Chordata > Mammalia > Rodentia > Cricetidae > Ellobius > Ellobius talpinus. The sequence continues at coordinate 15,271 of LOJH01009834.1, forward strand.
GTGCTGCCACAGTCTTTACAATGAACACACTAGATTTAAAAGTGGAGGCAGCCCCTGAAGTATTTTTAGAATGTCTTTTGAGGGCCACTGAACTGGCCCAGCTGGGAAAAGGGCTTGCTAACAACCCTGATGGCCTGAGTTTGATCCTCTGGACCTGTACTGTGGAATGATTCCCCCCCACAAACAAATGTAATAAAACAAAATATCTTTTTAGTTTTTAATATTGTTGGGTTTACTAGGTGTGTAGATGAAAAACAGTATGTAGTTTCCCATGAATTTGGTCTTGCCTGCCACCTGGTGTCCATGCACTGAAATTGCAAGCATAGGCCCACAAGAAGATTTAGGTGTGCCCGGGTTGTAGTGAGACCTTAAAATCAACTTTAAGTATCTACTCTTTCTTCTGGAAAACACCCAATTTCATTCCCTGAGAGGAATTCTGTCTGTATCTGGGTGACTGCTCCAGCCATTTTGACCACACTCAAGAACTGGAGGGCTGGATCTTCAGCTCTTCTTCTCAGAAGTGAGCAGAGACCATGTGCTAATACAGTAAGCTGAGCGGGCATGGTCACACAAACATGGCCACTTTGGGCAAAGAGCTACAAAAATGGCAGAAATCCCCCCACCCACCCCAAGGAAAGTGTAGCAGGCCTCTGAAGCACACTGCTTCCCTTTGCTTTGGGAATACTGGCCCCGGAATAAGAGATACTTCTAGAACAAAAAATACTGTTTGTTTTTATGTAGCTCCACCCATCTCCTCCCACCTGCTGTTTATAACATCATTTATACATAACATATACCATAATAACACCACTCTGGCTACATTTAAGCAGGAAGAAAATGTGGCCACAGGATTTAAAAAGCATGTGTTTATGACCCGCCATGTTTAAGCATTGCTGAATAAATGCATATTGAAAACATATTTCAAGTGAGAAACTATAATAAGGGGTTTAGGGATATTCAATATTACTCTACTAATTCATAGCATACCGTAATTATGGAATGTATAGACCCTCTTGATATAAATTATGATCCATGGCTCGGTAAAGCGCGGTGCAGCCCCTTCCCACTGCACAGCCGCCGTGTCATGCTCCTCAGGCGAATTGACACACACAGTCACAAACCACGTCAATGGCTGTGCCACGCCACCATTTCACCCTTAAACATATCATTAACATTAAATTGTTCAAAATTTCCTCTCCCCACCGCCCCTCCTGCACCCTGTGTTGACAGGAGAGGTTCCAAGATCACAAACAAGGCAGCTTTTTTAGTTTTCTAGTGGAAAGGTGAATTTTTTTCCCCCTCCAACGAAACCAAATCCAGGCTCTATTCTGGAAAACCCTGAGGGGAAACCCATTTCCACCTGGCAAAACCTGACACCCAACATTAGCAATGTCCAGGATAAGAAAGGAAACTCAAAGAAAGCCTCCCCCGCAAAGGCATTCTATCACACTTTTAATCTAACAAAATACATTACCATGTAAAACAGAAAAGGGGAGCACACATGGTTGGCACAGGGTGGGGGACTTTTCTGCTGGGAGCCAAAAGTCTCTGCAGAATTCATCCTTCGGGAAGTATGGGAAATTTTCTGAATTCTGGTTCAAGGATCCCATTCAGATTCCAAGCTCTACCACGGTCACGAGAGATGTGGCATTTGTCTGTCCTTGTCTCTTCTCACCCTTGATTGTTTTAGTGCATTTCCACCACACTTCCTCTTTGCACAAGACCCAGGGCCCTGTTGCTCTACAGATCTTGGAAATTAAGTTCTCCTTAAGAACAGCAACCAACCAATAGCTAATATATGCTAACGGGATTTCCACGGCTCTTGAGTTCTGTTCATTCTATCCCACTTGTTCAAGCTAACAGCCTTGGGTCTTGCTTGGTCTCCAGGGCTGTGAGAACACAGCATGACAGAAAACAAGGTGGGAGGGAAAGGTTTATTGCAGCCACCAGCTTGCAGCAAACACCAAAGGCAGGGCAGGAACAGGAAGCAAAAACATGGAGGCAGGAATTGACACAGGCACCGGAGGGGGGCGGGTGCTGCTAACTGGCCAGATCTCCCTGGGATTTCTAAGCTTGTTTTCTTATCCAACTCAGGACCTAGGGGAAGCACCACCCTTCGTAGGCTGGACCCTCCCACATCAATCATCAATCAGGGCAATGCCTGACATTTCTATATAGATCAGTTTTATGGAGGCATTTTCTCAGTTGAGTTCTGCTTCCCAAATACTGTAGCTTCTTCCCAGCTGAAAACACAACAGCAGACCCACAAACTCGGGACTCCTTACAAATACAGATTTTGGTTTGTGTGTTTGTTTTGTTTGTGCGACAGGGCCTCTCTGTGTCTTGCTCTTAATGCTGACATTATGGATATGGCCACCATGCCCGGCCTGAAGAGACACTCCTTGTTGGTAGCCTTCTCTGCCCTGTGTCCTTCTCTGACATCAGTATTTCCAGGGCTTTTATGAACCAAAACCTAAAATCCTTATATACCATGTCCTTGCCTTATGTCTCCTTTTGGAGTTAAGACCTTGCTTGGTCCAATAGAATCCTGAAGCAGGAGGTGCTCTCTGCTGCACGCTCTCAGCATCTTCAACCCGGATGGACGCTGCCGTTAGTCCTCTATCGTACCCGATGTGGGGAGTAATGGCCTCTCCTCCAGGAGGCTACATTTTAATCCCTGGAATGTGTGAACAAATTATGTCACTTGGGTGAAGAGAACGAAAGCCACAGGCGGGGTGATGTTGCTCTTGAACTGCTCCTAAGATAAGGTTTTCCTGGCCCATCCAGATGGGCTCAGTGTAATCATGTATCCTTTGAATAGGGAAGAGGGAGACATCAGCGTGTGACTCGGAGGGACGGGGCAACCACGCTGGCTTTTGTGCATGGACAAGGGCTACAAGACAGAGAACCTGGAAACCTCTGGAGGTGGAACAGAGAAGGAAACGGATTCTTCCCTAGGGCCTCCCAGAAGGAGTGAGGTCCTGACAGCTGCTACTCCAGATCCATGAGCCCTGCTCATGGATTGAACTCAAACTCTAAGATCTGAACAGTAATAAGCTTGCATTGGTTCACATCATTAAATTGTGGTAAGGTATTGCCGTAGCAATGGGACTCTCATAAGTCGTACTAACTGCAGAAGTGGCAAGTTTGAATTACTTCTCACCAGGTACACGGTTCACCTCCCACACACTGGAGTCCATCATCTCCCTCCAGCAGCATCACCAAGATGTCTACATAGCTCAGCAAATTTACACAAGTCTTCACTGGATCCTGACTGCATGCCAGACTATTCTAGAAAACATGAGGTTGGTGGCACTATTGGGACTTCTCAGACCAGCAGGTCATAGGAAAGCACACCACAGTCCAGTCAGGCCACGTCTGGAGCAGGAAAGGGAGAGAGAGTATCATTGATGTCTGGGGTTGGCCAAAGGCGAGACAGGCAAGCAAGCCTAGGACAGGAAGGGGGCTGACAGCCACGGTGGCAGCTTTATCCTAGCCCAAGGCAAACTGTGGACCACAGAGGGCTCTATAGATCACTCCCAAGTCGATGTAAAATAACATAAATTATACACCCCTCCAGCCTTTGCTCTATGAGTTCTAATAAGACCACAAACACCGCCACAGTCAGGTGCCAGCAGCACCATCACCCCAATACTCCCACATACTCTGGAGAGACAACACATCTTTGATGCTCCATCCTTATGTTACCCCTGCATTGTCTTCTCTGCTTTAAGAGCGGCCCCATCTAAATGTGCTGGTCATTTCTCTGGTTTTCCTTTTAGTATTACCACATTTCTATCCATAGAGAAAGGCTGGTTTAGGTTTTGAAATCAATGTGAGTGAAAACGTACCCACTCTTTGTGAGCTCCGAACCTATTCCCACAGAAACACCTAGGTGCTGTAGGAAGTCTTACAGCTAGTGGTTACCCGCCTGCAGGGGCATGGCCTCTTATGCTATATATGCCGATGTAGAGCATGTGTCTGGCCTCTCTGCTCCATTTGTGGGATTTGTTTTCTGATTTCCATTCAAACAGAGGATTCTGATTTGTGGGTCTACCCCTAAATAAATAACAATCTATTTCTCAATTCTGAGCTAGTGCGGGATTTCTTTTAAGCGTCCATCCACACCTAGGAAACACACCCATCCACCTTTCCCCCTCAGTCACTAGGCATCCTTCACCCTGTCCAATGAGAGTGGTAGATTATTATCAGTCACACTTTGCACTGATTGAACCTCTGATCAGCTGCCAACAATATGATCCCTGCACATCACACTGTCCCGAGCTGGCAAGTTTTCTTCGGAGAGCTCCTTCTCACAGAGGGGATCTGAGAAGTCAAACAAGGTCCGACTTGAAGACTGGATCAGAGTTTTCCCAGCACTGTTTCTGAGGAACCGTGACGTTAAAACTGGGGCCAGGCCACCTCAGCAAAGGACACACAGGCTGGCCTGTGTAGAATGCCACTGACAACACACAACTGCCCAGCAGTGAGATGCTCCCCTTCAAATCCTCCATTTCCAACCTCCCACAGGGGAGGAGTGTGTGTGTCTTGGAAAGGAACTGGACTATGACCAGACCCTTTCTGGAGGGTGAAGGAGCTGGCTGCGAGGCTCAGCCTGATTGGAGCTTATCTGGCAGATGCAGAGCTACCCATGAATCACTGGGTAGGATGGGCTTGCTACTGTGTTAGTTACTTTTTGCATTGCTGTGACCAAATGTCTGGGAAGAAGGGGCAAAAGGTTCAGGTTGGCTTACAATAAGTGTGTGTGTGCGTGTGTGTGTGTGCATGTGTGATAACAGTTCACCACGGTGGGAAAGGTCTAGCGCCAGAACTGTGAGGCGGCCGGTCACACTGTGTCCACTGTCAAGAGCCCTGAAGAAATTGGAATTGGGCCTGGTCTATAACACATAAAGGTCCCCCTCGGCGCCTTTCTCCCCTTAAGTCCCTCCTTCAGAGGAAACCAAACTGGGAAGGGGACCTTTAGGAGGAAGCGACACCTCAGCTCAATTGGCAGGTGCTGGAAGGCCCTGCCTGCTCTGACCCCTCATCTCCATTACACCCCTCTCCACACCCATGCCTAGCCTTTCTGGCAGGTTCTAGGAAGAGAAGAAGTAAGGGTGGCCTCTAGTTGCTCCCCTCTTGCTTCAGTCTCCCACAGCCCAAACCTGTTGGCCTCTGGGAGTCTGGACACGACGGCCTTTGAGAGTGTAACTGAGTTTCAAAATGGCTTTTCCAAATTTTCATGCCCTTGGCATCGGGCAGGCCCTTCTCCAAGATCTCTGCACTAGGCTTTAAATGTCTTTCCTAACACCCACAGCCTTGCTCTCTTTTCTGATTGTGCCAGCTCCCCAGACACCGCCAATTAGTCAGACATGAGTGTTTGGCAAGCATGTCCCCAGGCTTCTGGCACAGTCAACAGAGCACCTTGTCAAGGCCTTTTGCCTGGCTTTGTGCAGCCCTAGTGCTGAATAAAAGCAGTAGTCCTTCACTTTCAGCAAAAGAGGCTGAGGGAGGGAAACATCTAGGAATTGGAGGGAAGCCTTTCTCCTGAGGTCTGTTTCTCTCAAGGTCTGTGGGAGAAAAGGTAATGGCCTTCCTTTCATTTTCACCCCTCCACATTGGGCTTTGCCAAAGGAATACCTGGGACATCCAATTACCAAGATGAATATAAAAACTTCTGTGTGTCTTAATTCAGAGGCTACCTCAGTTGTTCTCTGTGCCTGCAAGGCCCTAGACTAAATCCTTCAGGGACAACATAATCCCCTTGGCATACTACCAAAGTCAACATGGCCTTGGTTTGTTCTCGAGGATGCTTTGTGCACACTTTGAAGATGAATCTGCATTCCCAGCTTTTGGGGATCTCTGTTTCAAAGAAGACAGTGCCCTGTCCCCTCTGCCCTGGGGCTTCTTAAGACATTCCTCTGAGGACGAAGCATCGCCACAGAATCTCACTGGATTTTACCTCTGCAAGAAATGAAGCTAGACCCATGTAGAGTGGTAACTTTAAATGCCACAAAAGCCAAGTGTGGTAGCATACATCAGTCATCTCAACACTCAGGAGACTGTTGCAGGGCAATAATGAGTTTAAGGCCATCCTGGACTACAAGGTGAGACCTTATCCCAAAGCATAAACCAAAACACAAGAGCATGACCTCACAGGAAAATGAATTTTGTGAGTTGGTAAGTCAGCGCAAACCCCAGAAGCCTTCCAAAGCTCTCCAATGTTAATGAGGGAATTATTTACACACTGGCCAGCTGTAGCCTCCACTCCACTTTAGCTTCCTCATTTCTCCAAGAGGCTGGCAGAACTCACTTCACAGGACAAGACTGGGCAAGAACCAAAGCAAGTGCTTGATCCTGCTCCAGCCTCTGCAGACGTTGTTTCTACTTCTTCCCATGCATGGTCCAGAGACAACAAACACATGAACATGGCACCGAGGGACCAGGAGGGCCTGGGATCTTGACATCAGATACTGAGACACCCAAAGATGGTGGAGACACCACCCAGTGCCAATCCACCTGCTCATCCATCCACCCATCCATACAGTCCACAGCAATGTGCCTTTCTTATCTTCGTGGAAGTTTAGGCTAATTTATTTCTGCTACTGCTATTTCGGCCTATGCTGTGGTTACGTCATGTTTTCTAACTGCGAATGTGATCGTTTCTTTCAGAATTCATCGCGATCAGTGGCACATGCTATGCTGAGCATACAAGTCAGACTCCTACAAGTGGGCTGCACCATCTCCAGCCTCTGGCTCCTCTTACCACCTTCGAGATCACAATAGCTCTGGAGTTGTGCTCCATCCAGGCTCTCAGAAGACTCCAGACTCACCCCATCCCGGGCCCCTCCTTCCACATGCTTCCTCCCTCCTTTCTCCATCAGTCAATCCCAAGTCCTTTCCCTACATATTCTCTGCCATAACACATTTAAGGACTATTTTCTTTATGCGTAGGAATCTTTTGCCGGTGTGTATATTTGTGCACCCTCTGCACACAGCACTCAGGAGCTCAGAAGAGGGTGTCAGATCCCAGGAACTGGAGTTAGAGATAGTTGTGAGCCACCACGTGGGTGATGGGAATAACCTGACTTCTAACTGCAGCTCGAGTCTGTTGTTTTCTAGTTTAACCCACTTCCCTTCGGAATGAACATGCCAAGTACATGGGGCCGGAGTGTGCCTGATTCGATGGCCCCTGGAGCCTAGCACATAGCACTGAGCATGCTCGGCACGTACACTTCCTCTGCCTTGACCACTGCCTCTAACCCAGCGGTTCTCAATCTTCCCAGCACTGCGATCCTCGGGTTGTGGTGACCCCCAACCACACAATTATTTTCACTTCTACATCACAACTGTAATTTTGCCAGTGTTATGAATTAGGCAACTCTTGTAAAAGGGATAGGAACACACAGACTGAGAAAAATTGTTCTAACATCTTCTGGTTCACCCTTTTTCCAAGGCCTCTGTCCACATCCACCTGTGCTCACATACCTTCATGAGCTCTTTTGAATGGTCACCCCTTTGGTCCTAATGTTCTGCTCTCTGTTTTCCTTGTGTCCTCCATGGCAGCCCTATTGTACAGGGCAATTCTCAGCAGCAATGCACCGGACTGCCGAACGAAGGTGCCTAATGCTCACATTGACCCACACTCTCCACTGCCACAAGTTCCATAGTCAAAAGCTCTCCCTACTGTGCCCACCCTCTGCAGAAACAGCATCTGGGATGGAGCAGGCACAGCAGATACTGGTTGCTGGTAAGAACTCAGCAGTTGTATAAATGTAGAAGGCTGGGTACTGAGGGCTTGGGGAAGACAAGGTACATTTTCTCTGTACCCTGTAATGGGAGAGGACAAAGGAAGTTTTCTCATGTTACTGAGGACAGCGGGTGTAAATCTGGTAATATCTTTGTGCTGCCTACTTTTATGCCAACTCCACACAAGCTGGAGTATGAGAGGAGGGAGCCTCCATAGAGAAAATGCTTCCATAAGACCAGCTGTAGGCAGGTCTGTAGGACAGGTCTTAATCAGTGATTGACAGGAGAGGGCCCAGCCTATTCTGGGTGGTGCCATTAATGGGCTGCTGGTCCTGTAAGAAAGCAGGCTGAGCAAGCCTTGGGGAGCAAGCCAGTAAGCAGCTCTTCGACATGGCTTCTCTAGGTTGCTGCCCCACGTGAGTTCCTGCCCTTGCTGCTTTTGGAGATGAGCTGTTACAAAGATCCGTGAGTGAAATAAACCCCTTACTCCCCAAGTTGCTTTAGTTGACTTACTCCCCACGGTGTTTCATCAGAGCAATAGTAACTAACCCTAACGAAGACAGTCTTCTTACATACACCCTCCCTCTCCAGCCTTCCCCTTCTGCCTGTCACCTAAGAGCCACGCCATACCTTTTCATCGTTTAACGAAGACAGTCTTCTTACATACACCCTCCCTCTCCAGCCTTCCCCTTCTGCCTGTCACCTAAGAGCCACGCCATACCTTTTCATCGTTTGGCTTGGCTTACCTAGGAATTACCCTCTGCAGTAGAAAGTTCTCAGTGTGTCCTGTTTCCTTTTTACCCACCTAGCACTGCAGATGCATAAACACTTTCGTAGAGCTTCCTCAGAACACGCCCTGACACCATGAAATAAACTAAAAGTGAAAATGTTTCCCATAAAGCACAATTCAGATTCATTAAAGAAACCCTATTTAAGAAGCACATAGGGGCCAGGTGGTGGTGGCGCACG
>LOJH01009835.1:241-12762 GCA_001685095.1 Ellobius talpinus
TCACTTGTCCCACTGAGCCTACTTACAAGTTTCAATATCTGCCGAGGCCAGCTTCCCAGTGGTGCCGAAATGGATGCGGATGAATTTGCCCTGCAGGGAGGGAGGGGGAGACTGGATCCTTTCCATGGCTCAGAAGCTTCCTCTAGATGCCTGAGCCCTGCCCCCCGTAGTTTGAACTGAAGTCTCCTGTCTCTCTTCCCTCACTTCCATTTGGTGTGTCTGCCTCTTCCTACGCTCCCCACATCTCATAAATGAAATAATCAGGGTGCCAAACCATGTTGCGTCCTGCTGACAGAATTCTTCCTATTGTGCTTAAGGCAATACCTGATGTCTTTCTCAGGGCTAATGCCCTTGTGAGTGACAGGTCTCTTCTCCCTCCCTGTCTCCCCTCTTGTCACATGGGTCCTCTGTGGTAGTGAGTGTTCTATGCACCATTTCCACCTTGGGGAACATGTAGCCACTCTTTCCCTCGACCCTTCCTTACCCAGCAGCTTTTGGCTCTTGTACCCAACCCCTGGAAAGCCTTTACCATCCAGCCCTGTCTGCTGGGGACCTGGTCCCCAGTTTCTCAGTTACAGCATCGAGTTTTTGAACCTGACTGTCCTGCAGTGCCCAACACCCCGTCATACTCAATGGTAGACTCACAAAGCGGGAAGAGTTGTCGTTCCTCACGGTCTTGGCATTGCCGAAGGCCTCCAGCAGGGGATTGGCGCTGATGATCTGATCTTCCAGAGTCCCCTAAGCAAGAAAACCATAGAGGAAGGGAGCCTGTGTTTGTAAGCCCCAAAATCAGGGTTTCAAAACATCGTCCCCTGCTCTGCTTTCCCGGCCTGCCTTGCTTCCTGGCTGCTCCAGCAATGCCAGGCTTTCCCTCCCTGAGTTGACAACTGAAAGACCAACCACTTCAGCAGCCTGGCCTCCTCCAGACACTTCGGCAGCTCTCTTGTACTTGTCAGCAGTTGGATCTCTCGAGTGACAGGCTTTAATTTGACCCCCCAGTGAGTTAGATTGCTCACACTCCTCTCACAGCCTCACAGGACCCTGAGTCAGGGGATATGAATGCCTCCCAGTGCTCTCAGGCCGTTGTCTGTGAGGCTACCCTGAAGGAACAAGCTCCCAGACTTGCCCCCAGATCCACCCTCTTATAAAGTATTGGCGTCTCATCGGCTAAGAAATCACAGGATCTAGACCCATGGTCAACCACACACTGTCCCCCAGGCTCTTGCACCCTTCCCCACCTTCATTTTGGAGTCCTTCTTCTTAGCAAGGTCCCCAGTGGCTGCAATTGTTGCAAAGTACTGGATGACCCGCTTGGTGTTCACAGTCTTCCCGGCCCCGGATTCTCCGCTGTTTAGAAGGATGGAAAGGCAAAGAAATTAGTCCTGTTCGTAAACCAGCACCTTAAGATATCACCCAGTGGTCTTTCACACTTTAGACACACAGAGAGGAAGAGGACCTGGGCTACCGCCTTAGTTGATCCAAGCATGGGCAATCCCAGTTTTTGAGGCTTTTCCACCCATCCTCAACATGTCTTTTCACCAAGGGCTTTGCTCCAAACTCTAGCTAATGAGCAGAAATGAGAGATTACCATCCTTGGCCCCAGATACCAAACCTCTCTAAGCAGGGCTACTCACGTGATCAGGATGGACTGGTTTTCACGATCTATCAAAGGAGAAGAAAACAGAGAAAAAAGAGGTTGTATCTTTCACGAAAGCAGTAGGCCACACTGCTCCGTTCATTTTCCCTTTATTTATTTGCTTATTTATTTTTTGTCAGTTTAGTCACAGGTGGGGATAAAGAGCTTCTGTCCTTACAATGAGACTCAGAGAAGTGAAGCCGCTGAGGAAAACAGGCCTCTCGTCCTCTGAGGTTGAACCATCTGAGATGGTCAGTCTCTGTTTCTGATCCCTAAGAGGATTCATTCCCTATGGTCTAATCAATATCTACGCTAAATGCACACTTCTTACCCTGTGCCCACCCCGCCCCCAGGCCCTAAACCCTCTTTTCCTCCTTGCCCTGTCTTCCCCAGATCCTCGATCCAGAGTGGACCTGAGCCTGTCTAGTTCCCACTCCCCGTCCCCATGCTTTCTCCTCAAAAGCACACCTGTCAGCATGAACTGGTAGGCATTGTCAGAGATGGAGAAGATGTGGGGTGGGGCCTCCTGGCGCTTTTTGCCTCGGTAGCCATCTACCACCTCAGGGTTGTACACCGGCAGCCACTTGTAGGGGTTGACGGTGACGCAGAAGAGGCCTGAATAGGTCTATGGGAGGGAAAAAATTCATACATGCATACATACATACATACATACATATTATCTGTGTTATCTTTATATACATATATAGGTATATATAGATATTGCCTTTATTATTATCCCAGGCTTCTTTTGATAACTCATAAGGAAGAGATTTCTATTGATGGATGAAGCAACTGAAATTCAAAGAGGAAAGTAGCCAGTCCTCCCACAGTTAGTACCATGCTGACCCCATTGTGACCTCAGCTTTCTTGCTCTTCCAGCTCCTCCACCCTAATTTCCCTTCTCCCCACTTTCCTTCCTCCAGCCCCTCTCCTCCTATTCCATCCAGTTCTTGCCTTTCCATCTTTCTTGTCATTCTCCTCCCTACCCCATCTCTTCTCTTTGGGCCAATCAAAGAGGACTCTTTCGAAGACTCCCCTCCCCTGACCTCACCACATCTCCGACACCCCAGGAAAGCCTATTGGCAAGAAGCCACTGACATAGATCATCCAGGATGTGTAGCGGTCCTTAAGGTTGTACAGCACAGCGGGCTCGTTCAGGTGGGTGAGCATGGCCATGTCCTCGATCTTGTCAAACTTGGGGGGATTCATGGCATACACATCCTCGGGTTTAACCACCAGGGTCTGAAAGGGAAGAGTCACGAGGTTTATCTAACCTTGCCCAGTCACTGGACAGCTGTGGGTGTCTGGCCACCCTGGTAGAGACCACAAGCCAGGTGAACAGAAAAAATGCCTGGGTGGCAGTAAGGGAAAACAAGGGGACCATGGCATGTGGTGTGGGACACCGTGTGTTCTGCTCCCACCACTCAGGACTTTTGATTTTCTCTATCTGGTGGGCTTAGAGTTGGGGGATAGAGAGAGAAGTGATGGAAGAGGATTTCTAAGGACTGAGTGGGGGCCTGTGGCACAGAATGGGAGCCAAAGACAGCTGCTTGGGTGTGGCGCTGGCTATCCCTAGTTCTCCTACCTGCTCAGAGAAAAGGGCATGTCTGCAGCAGGGACCACAGAAAATGAGAGGAGCATCACTGTATCCCTGGGCTGGTGCCCACAGGATCTGCCAACTTCGTTGCTCTGTAGATGTAGAAGCCGCTGCCCAGCCTTGAGACCCCCATCCTTCTTCCTTCCCTGCTCCTGGGGAAGAGCTGCTGGCCCATCCTCCCCTTTCTGCAGCATGGCTACATCTCTGCTTTGAGAGAGAGACTTCTACCACCAAGGGCTTGGCTTTCCTCTGTGGAGAGCCTGTAGATGGGCCTCTCAGCCCCTGCCCTTCTTTCTCTTTGGAGATAGCCAGTCCTTGAGCAGTGTGGGCCAGAAAGCTGCCTTCTTCCCTGCCTCCCTTAAGCCACCCTGGGCCATGGGCTCCCCTGTGCCCTCTCAGGCATGTTCTCCCTAGACCCAGTAATAATCCTTGATGGAGTCTAGCTTCTGCCTCCCACCCTGCTCTGGAAGCCTATTCTCGGCATCTTCATCTGGAATATGTAGAGGTTCATTCTGGGAGTGTCCATGTTTGTCCTGCCCCTTTCCCCCTGCTCTCCTGTATGACACCATTTCCTTCATCTCTTGCATCTTCTCTGTCCCTGACTCAGCTTTTGCCTCCATCACACACACCACCTGAATCCAGGACCCTGCACGTGCGGGGCCAGTGTTCCAGCATTGAACCGTACCCGCGGCTCTTTTATTTACTTCTTTGTAACATTTCCGGATACAGGATTTTCTTAAGTCCCAATTGTCTCTGTGCCTCCCACAGAATACAGTGGGCTCAACTGCCCATCCCATTTCAGATACAGAGAGTCTGGTTTTTGGCATTGACCTTGTGGTCCTCTAGGGTCCCTTACCTTCTTTGGTTAGATGACCATCGACAGAACTGGGGGGAACCTACAAGCAGTGGGTATTCCAGAAGTACTCATCCCTTGAGACAGTGAAGCTGGTCCTCTGGCCCAGTACAATGCAAACAATGACAAAAGACACCCAAAACTAAATACTTCGGTCAGCCACCAGTGGGCCCATCTCCTATCTGGCTATAGAGGCCAGGGCATTCTGCTTTCTCCCAGTGTCTGGATACCTAAGGCTGATTCAGCAGCTGAATTCCAGACCCAGGCTCTGGCTGCAGAAGTGGGTGGAGGAGGTGGGGATGCTTCTGCAAAGCCATATGAGGAGCGGGGTCAGTGCTGAGGAAGAAACAGAGCAAACACCTTACCCTGTTGTCTTCTGTCTCCACGGTGACCTTCCCATCCTGGCTACTCTTAATTTTCCCCTTGGCATATTCTTCCTTTGAGTCAACCACAAAGCAGTAGGTCTTGGCATCAAAGGGTTGGTTCTGGGCTTCGATCCTCTCCTTCTCCGACTTGCGGAGGAAAGGCGCGGCTATGCCAAACACCTCCATCTCAGAGTCGCTACTCATGGCGTCAGCTGCAGAACAAACCCAGCAGTCAGAGCAGCTGCTCCCTGGCCAGACAACAGGCAGCCTCCTGCCTACCCTAGTATATCAACCTGCCCACCCCGCCTTCCCGTCACCCCCGCCTTCGATGGAAGTCTCTCAGACTAGATCAAGGAGGTTTGGGCTGGTCCGTCCATGCCCAGTGGGGCTCCACACAAGAAGTCAGCCCTGGAAAAATGGAATCAACTCATATTTGTTGAGTTGCTGCTGTATGCTGTGGGCTTAGATAAAGTCCATTTAATCCCAATGTCTTGATTCCTTCAATCTGGTGATGGGACTTTAATGCCACTCCTGACACTCCATTTTCCCCTTCTGAGGTGCGCATATGGCAGACAGAACGTTCAAAAATAAATACCATGAAAAAAAACTAAATAAATAGAGGTGTTCCTCATAGAGAGAATACTGAACAGCAAATGGAAGAGGCAGTTTTGAACTGTTTTGAATCGAGATGATTTCTTCCTTCCACACTAAGAATAGACAGAAGACCAGGCACGGTGGCACATGTCTTTAATCCCAGCCCTCAGGAGACAGAGGTAGGTGGATCTCTTTGAGTTTGAAGTCAGCCTGGTCTACCTAGTGAGTTCTAAGCCATCCAGGGCTACATAGTGAGACCCTGTCTTAAAAAACAAATAAAACCACAAGGAAGAGATGGGAGCATCTGGCTGCAGCCCTGGGGATGAAGGGCTCTTTCTCACACTCCCTAAAGTCTAGTGTGTGTTTAAGCTCTCCCTGGGACGAGGGAGCTGGGTGATCGGGGTTTCCCGAAGATTTCCTGCAGCCCAGGGGCACAACTTGATCCTCACCTGAGTCACACCCACAAGACAGCCGAGAGCAGCAGCAGCTGTGGAGCTATGGGACCTGCAACAACACAACACCGAGGCTTGGGCACAAGCTCTGCTTCTGTGTTCAACCAGACTTTGAAGAGACTCAACTCACACACCCTGAGGCCTACATGGCTATAAAGAGCCTTAGCCCCAAAGCAAGCCAGAGGAGCAGACAAGTCATGCCTCTAGCTAGGCAAAACTGCTAACTGCCACAGCCCGGTCTGATGGTTTCTTCAAACTGCAAGATCATCCGACTTGAAAAGGGCGAGGATTCTAAATGGACTGAGTCCTTGGCAAAGAAAAAAAGCTGTTAGCAGGTGAGATCAGGCCTCCTGGTTGTCTGCAATCAGAGACAATGCTGAGAGTGGCTAACTTAAACTTGGTGACCACAGCATGTGGTCTTGAGGCGACTAAACGCCCAACAGGTATACAGTCCAGGTAGGGAATGCAGAGTCCTCTGCCCACTCCGTGCATCAGAGAGGCAATAGGAGGCCATCAAGCCATGGTTGACAGGCACACATGTGTCCAACAGGATCCTGCCTGAGCAGAACAAAGAAAGAGTGAGAGGCGGAGGGAGCCGGACGCCAGTGTTGACAACCTGCTCGAGGCAGCAGGCAGCTGGGTACTGAGTCTCGCATCTCACTCCACGCATGTGCTTATCGAATGCCTTGAGAAGGAAAATGAGGGCCGCCTGATGTGACAAAGCCAGGCAGGGCCACAGCCCAGAGCTGTGGCTGAACCAGGTGTGGAGGCAGCAAAGGCCAGAAGAGATAGAAGGAAAGTCCTGCCACTTACCTCAGACCACGGCAGAGTGAGCCACAGAGGAGCAGCCACCCCCTGAGCTTTTATAGGCCACCGCTAACCCCCTGGACTCATTCTTTCTCTATATTTGGAAAGAGAATGAGTGACACCACAGGCTGAGAACCGGCCCCTTCCACACGTATTTTTTGCCGTTGCCAAGGGAAAAGTATATATAGAAATGAGCAGGGTCCAAAACCATTCTTCCAACTGTAGAAAGCCGGGAATTTGAGATGCCTTTCTCTGAACTCAGGCTAGGTGCTTCTTCACCTGGTACAGTGGGATCGCCTTTGCTTTAGGAGCCCTGCCTGACTCCATCCTGCAGGCCCTCCGACCCTGGAAATCAGTGGGAGCCATGACCAGTTGGGAACAGGGCACACGCCATTGTGCTATTTGCTTAGAAATCTCATTACGTGAGAAAACGAATAAAGCAGGACTGAACCTGTTGAGATCCCCTTAAGACTACGAGCCAGACTCATCCCAAAGCAAGCGTGTGTCAGGACACTTCGACTGTAAAACTTGTATTATGAAATTATAGCTTTTTTTCTCCTTTTCCTTCTCCCTCATTTCTCTCCTTGCTTTCCGTCTCATTACGGTCATTATTAACTTAATCCTTCCTTAAGCACTAGTAGGACCAACAAGCAAGTTAATGACAGGGAGCTACACCACCAGCCCGTGTTCACAGTGACAGCTGCTTAGGGCCCTGTGGTTATCAAGACATATTACCAGTTAGGAAAGACCAGCTGCCAGCCGGGATGAGGCGGGTGAGGGGGGCAATGGTGGCCTGCAGAGAAAGAGAAGGTGGGTATTGTCTAACAGATGTGGTCATTTCTAAATCAGGACTGGAATATTAAGAAAAGAATTAGGGTATATTTGAAATTTTTGTTCATTTCCATTCCGCTGTTTGTTTCCTAATCTGTCCTTTGGGGCGAGTAGCTGAAGAGCCACCCCATAGTTGCTTATTTTACTAGAAAACTGTGTGCTAATATATCCCACTTAAGAATGAGGACCAGCCTACCCACACACAGATCAGAAACTGAAGCTAGGTGAAAAAGGGAGAAAACAGGACCAAAGTTTTTATAAGGAGCATTTATTAAACACCCTCTGTATGCTCTTTCCTATCTAAGACACTTCAAGAAGATACGCTGGAATCGGAAGATAGTCTTTCCCCGACAGAAGTCATGTTACGGGTGATGAGTCATGGAGACTTCAGAGATTCACTTCCAAGATCCAGGCAATTTCAGAGCAGAGCCGCACGCATTTATATGTTCAGTGAGGCCAGGCAAGGGAAGCGGTTGGAGAGTATGCTGAGGTTCACTAAACCCCATGCTATCCAGAAGCCCACTGTGGAGCCACATCTTCTCATGGCTTCTCTGGCTCCAGTTTGGACTTAAATGTCCATCTTCCTTCTAGCCCCGTGAGTCCTGAAGCGTCCATCCATCACCTGAAAGAGCAAGGGCTACTGACTCTAAACTTCCTGTCCAGTGACACATTGTCCCAAGCCACCATGCTTTCTTCTGTCCAGATCCTGGGAAGAGATGGGCAAGACAGACGCGGGACAGCGAGGCATCACCTAGGGAACAGATGTTAGCAGGCTCCCAAAGAAAATGCAAGAGGCCAGGGCTATGTTTTAGACATTGGTAGACACAGGCAGAGAGATGGATGCCTCCAGGTTCTTCTTTATCATCTGTAGTCCTTGTTGGGAGGGGCTTGTCCTGTATAGCCATCAATTATCCACATAACTGGAGACATTCACACCTCCAGGATTCGGAAAATATTCTGCCCAGGTTACTTTTACCTACTGCTGTTCTAAAGTCAGCGATCCTTTCCTCTTCCCCTCAGACTCATTTACTGTCACCAAGGAGATCCTGAGCCTAGCAGAAAACACAACAGTTAAAAATGCCGCATTCAGAGATCCACAAAGTCACTTGCTAAACACGCTTCCTTACATGTAAGGAATTGGAGGTAGGGGAGAGAGGAAGGTTCTAGGGTTTGTGAAGAGAGCAGCATTGGGGACAGGAACAACTCTCTAGAAGTTCTGAGGGACATGGATGACAACAGCAACCATGGCCCAGAAAGCAGAACCAAGAGTGTGTGGAAGGAACCAAGAGACAGAAGTGCTCAGAGGAGTGGTGGGCGTGGCTTGGTACAGAAAGAATGAGGGCTGAGGTTAGATACACCACAGTCTCCCACTCCTAAACCATAGGGTGGGACATTGTGTTTCCAGGACCTGTTCTCTCGTCTGTGAAATGGGAGTAAACTGTGCATCTCATAGACCAGTTAGACTCATTCCATAGGCTATTCAAGTATTTGACACACCAGTGTTTGTCAAATGTAAGCTGTCTTCTCTACTCGAATGCATTACGGTATTTCTAAGTGGTAAATTGAGTAGATTATTCTGAATATGTGTTTACTGAGTTGTAGAGAGGGAACAAGATCAGATAATATATTTTAATGTGTCTATCTAAAGAAAAAATCTTTGCTATCAGAAGAGGCAGCTTTCTGAGGCAAACTTGATGCTCTCTTGGCAGGGAATTCTTTCTCTGATAAACAGGGGACAGATGACATATAGTATATTATTAGCCATCCCTGGGGAACAGAGAAACTCTTGTTCTTGGAGCCATCACACAGGCAGAGCTAATCCCCACAGCTGGAGCCCAGGGCTTCATTTATCCCTTAGGAGCTGGAAAAAACTGAACTGTGTCTCAGGAATGCCGGCAGGCTCAGGAGGTCAGGTGCTGGGATGCCTAGCTGCTTCCTCCCTGGCTATCTGCCTTCTGTTTGATGTCTGAACCCACAGTGTGGATGCTGGGGCTCCCAGCCATGCAGCAGCATTCCCAGGACCACTGTTTGCCAGAGCATGAAGTCAGCTTCAGTGAGCACGTCTCCTGGATCAAGTGCATTCTCCACGTCCCACTGTGAGGGGGATTGGGTGTCAGTAGAAATGACCAACTCCATTATTCTGGTCCAAAACTGTTCCCTGGTTCTGAGGTGAAAGTTAGGGGCCCTGAGCCAGGAAGGAATTCATGGAAAGAGAGGTCAAACCTCTTCCTTCAGTTCAAGTCGACAATGTAGGTTTTCCGTGTTCTGTTTTGTTACTATTATTGAAACATTTTTCAATGTATAGATAACTTCAAAGCATCACAAAAGATTTCCCATAGGCAAGGGCCACACAGTGGATGCTTGGTCAGTTTTCTCCGTTCTTCTGCCCCTCTCCCTCCTCTGCCTGGCCCCTCCTACTCTGCCTCTTCTTCCCTCTCCTTCTCTCTTCTTTTTCCTCCTTCTCTTTCTTCTCCTTTTCCTCCTCATCTTTTCCTTCCCTTCATCTTCTCTTTCTCCCTTTCCTCAATTTGCTGTGTGTTTGCAAATAAATAGCAGCAGACAGGGACCTTCCCTTTGCATCATGCATCTTTTAAAGAGAAGGACAATCTCCACAATGCATTTCTCCACCTAAAAAGTGAATGATAATTTCGGTATCGTTTCTGTTTCGTCCATGTTTTTCCACTCTCATAGTCCATAAATTCATCCCTTTATAGATCTCTTCTCCCTGACATTAGAAATGAGTCTACTTTGAAGTACTTTTTGTTTTCTAGAACTTTATTCCATTTGATTTTTGAATCCATTTTGAGTGATGGAAGCATACATTGAGTATGTTTCACACACAAGGCCTAGAACCAAAGAGTGCAAGGGGGAAGACCCATGGAGAAATGTCTCTGTCTTCAAGGAAGTCTCTGTCTCATTGGGTGGGCAGAGGATAAGGCAATAACCCTAGTTGTGTAGGGCAAGACAGTGAGTTCATCAAAAGGCACTTGTGACTTTGAATTTAAGTGAGATAGCAGTGTCTTTCAGCTGTACAAAGTAGATGGGTACCAAGAAGGCAATGAAAGGGTATTTGGTGAAGAGGCATGCTCAGACCTGGAGCAGGGCAGGTCCAGAAGTCCCTTCCCCTTCCCCATCATTCCCCATGCTTTCTGTTACTCTAGGTAGACCACTGTCTGAAAATATTACTATAGTGTTTGGCTGGGATCTTTTTCTTTTTGAAGCAGAACCTCTCTGCATAGTGAAAGCTGCCTTCCAACTCACTGCCCTCCTGCCTTAGCCTCCTGTGATTAAGGCCTGTGCCATCATACCTAATCTTGTCTGGATTCTCAGAAGACAGAGACCACATCCACACAATTCATTATTGCAGGTTTTTGTTAGAATCTGACTTTATTTGTACTGCTGTTAATGTCTACTTGTGCCCAGTTTGTAAGTTCAACTGATCACAGACTGGTACACATGGTGGAAAGTGCATCTTGTGTCAGATTCGGTACCCTCTGTGGCTTCAGGCCTGCCCTGGGGTCTTAGAACGTATCCCACATGCATAAGGGGCAGTAGGCCTAGAATTAGTGAAGAGGATGTTTGAGGGGAGGTGTTCTGTTGAGGGTAACAGTGGGAAGATAAAGGACAGAAAAGGAAACTTTCAGGGAATGAGAAAAAAACAGAGCCCATAAAGCTGTAGTCCAGGGAAAGTCATCACTGGGTGACAGACAGCTACTAAAGCTTTGGAATTCTCTTTCCTTTGGAAGGAGAAGCACACAGCTGAAGAGATGGAGGAGGGATATGGCTTGACTTTTTATAACTCTTATGCTGGCCTATTCTAAAAATTAGTACATTCAAAACATAGTTTTAAAAAGCTTCCCTATTCTGCCAAAAGTTAATCTGTCTGCCTTCCATCATGTAACCTATTATAAGTACTCACTATTAGTGCAAGGGTAAAAATGGCCAGCACTTTCAGTCACTTTGGGGCACTGCTCTGGAGATTTTTGCAAGCCCAGTTCATGCATTATTATATAAATACTATGCAGGAGGCATGAGTAGGAACTTTGATTGTTGAGCAGGAAACTGAAAAGAAACCAGCTTGGAATATGAAGCCAGCAAATACCAGCTTGGAGTTAGAATGTCAAAGCCAGGCTATGAAGCACCTCATTAACTCAGTGGGAAGAGATCCGAGACAGTTGATTCGGAGATTATGACACAAGCTGGGGTACCCGCAAAATGGATCAGGAGAAGCTTCTGGGAAATGTCAACCCTTAATCTGTCAGAGACAGAGCTGGTCCTGAAAAGTGACCACATAAGGACGTGATGTCACATGGTGGTAAAATAGAAGGAAAAGACGGGAGGGGAAGGGTTTGTCAGGTTTGTAACATTCAGCTGGCTCAGAGGAGATGACAGCTACTGTCCCAAGTCTGTGCTGGACTGCAGTGATTGATGGGGCTCATGTGGTTGGGAGGGTAGAGTACCCTGATGGACGTGGATGAGGATGCTCTAACAGGACAGGAGAAGAGATTCTAAGAAAAGCAGCTTGCCAAGAGGTAAGGCCCTGCCAGGAGATTCGGCAATTACAATGAAAGGTACAGGCAGTGCCACCCAGAAGGAAGAAGATAACAGCCCATGGGCAATAGGCAGGCAAGGAGGAAAGAGATCGAAGGTGTCATCAGGTTACCAAAGCATGATGGAAAACAAATGGCCTGGTGGTGACAGCAGGACCCAGGAAGAAGGGTAGTCAATGGAAGAGAGTGGCAGTTAAGATTTAAATCATAGCCCTTGTGCTGGTTTGAATGAGAATGGCCTGCATTGGCTCTTATGTCTGAATGCTCAGCTCCCAGTTAGTGGAACTGTTTGAGAAGGATAAGGAGGTGTGGCCTTGATGGAGGAGGTGTGTCACTGGGGGTGGGCTTTGAGGTTTCAAAAGCCCACACCATGTCTAGTCTCGCTCTCTCTGCCTCCTGCCTGCAGATCAGGATGTAGGCTCTCCCTTACTGATGCAGCACCATGCATGTCTGCCTGCTGTCATGCTTCCCACCATGGACTTTCCCTCTGAAATGATAAGCAAGCCCCACATTCAATGCTTTCTCTTGTAAGCTGGCTTGGTCATGGTGTCATGGTGCTTCATCACAGCTATAGTAATCCTAAGTCTTTGATTTAGAGGGTAATCTAGGCTTCACTTAGAGAACTCTTTCTGCCTGCTGAGATCTCAGAAGTACCCAAGAAGTTGTTGAGAGGACAAAGTTTGCATGAGCAGTTTGATGACAGGAAACCCAGAACAACGGGAACCACTTAAAGAAAAACTGAACAGGGGCTGGAGAGATGGCTCAGAGGTTAAGAGCACTGGCTGCTACTCTTCCAAAGGTCCTGAGTTCAATTCCCAGCAACCACATGGTGGCTC
>LOJH01009835.1:12821-26744 GCA_001685095.1 Ellobius talpinus
TGGGCAGGCATACATACAGACAGATCATTGTATACATAGTAAATAAATAAATAATTTTTTTTAAAAAAAGGAAAGAAAGAAAGAAAAACTGAACAGGTGTGTGCAAAAACCTCAGAGTGCTGCTATAGGAGAGAATGACTCCACACCATAAAGATATCAGTCACCCGCAGGCTAATATGACAAGATTCACAATACCAAGAAAAACACCAGCTCTCTCCCCTGGAGCTGGAAAATCAGTCCCAAAGAAGAGACAAGTCACAGGGATGCCATCACACTGATTAGAACACACTCTGGCATGGAAGCACTCACCTTCAATCCCAGCACTCAAGAGGCAGAGGTAGGATCTGAGTCTCCGAGTTTGAGGCCAGTCTGTTCTTTGTACTGAGTAGTGAGTTCCAGGCCACATGGTCTACATAGTGAGACCCTGTAGATAATCAGTAAATAATAAAAAATAAAAATAAAGCAAGCAAAACATGTCACACTCAAATAGAGTCACACTGTGCATGAAGATAGACAAAGGGACATGACAGACAGTCTAGACAGAAGCTCTGGAGATGTCTGTGCAAAGCTGATAATGATAGACAGCAGTCTTTCAAGACCAGGATGCACTACTCTTAATAAGCAATGTATGGTCACCCTATGGTCATCTGTAAAAAAGAGAATGGTACGGGGGCTGGAGAGATGGCTCAGTGGTTAAGAGCACTGAGTATTCTTCCAGGGTCCTGAGTTCAATTCCCAGCAACCACATGGTAGTTTACAACCATCTATAATGAGATCTGGTGCCCTCTTCTGGTGTACAAGCATACATGCAGGCAGAATACTGTTTTAAGAGACTAGTACAGAAGTATACTTCACACCGCACATCAAATTAAAGAACGTGTCAGGTCCAAATGTAAAGAAAGAAATAAGCGCTATTGAAAACATGGGTGAATTCCTTCATAATCCCTGCCCTCTCGACGTTCAGAGCAGAGAGATTCAGGATACGTATGATCTAACAGAGCTACTGTCATGTCCAGGGTAGCAGGTTTGGGCCTCACCTGTCTGTCCTGAAACAGAGACAGGAATGGTGTGAACTCCATCAGTGCTGAGACCTTCCTTGGGTTCCCAGGGTTAGCTCAAGCTACTACCTTCTTCCTCTCTCGCATCTCTCCCATCTCTCCCTCCCCTCCTGTCATCTTGGACAGGAGCCAAATGTTACAGGTCAGCAGCCAGACCCTGGGTGGTTCCCCTGTATGCCTTCATTCAGTCTGCTGGGTCACTGGAGCTCAGAAAATCTCATGATGGTGAGAAGGGAGGGTGAGGGACCCAGATAAAAATCTAGGAGGGAAGGCTACTTTTTAAAAAATCACTTGCTCATGCGACTTCCCACAGAAGACCCCCGAATTCTTAGATTCTTTGCCTAGCTCAGCCCTCTCCCTCCTCCGGCAGTTTGCTAGTAGTTACCTTGGGTAGTAAAAGCAAGGCCAAATATGGTGGTGCAGATCTTTAACTCCAACACCCAGGAGGCAGAGGCAGGCAGAACTCTGTGAGTTCTAGGCCAGCCTGGTCTACAAAGAGTTCCAGAATAGTCAGGGCTATATAAAGATACCTTGTCTTAAAACACCTAAAAAAAATTTTTTAAAAAAACAACCATACATTTCACTCCAAAAGACAGGTCTAGATTTAGTGCTGGAGCACCCGCCCCCAGTTCTGACCTGGTGTAGGCTGAGGCAGCAAATCCCCCAGAGAGGGTTCCTGAAGAGAAGAGAGAACAGGTGGAGCTTGGGGACCCCTATGCTCAGGTTTACCTGGGTGGGTCAGGGGATCTGATTGGAAGGTCTAGGGGCCCTATAACCTCAAGAGCTTCCCCTGTAAGGCGAGGGAAGAAAAAAAATGTTAAATTTATCATCATGACAATTTTAAAAGCTCTATAGCAAGCAAAATTGGCACAATCAATCAACAAATGACAAAACATAACAAAATGTTTGCATATTGTCCAATCACGGACAAGATGACAGATGATGTAGCAGACACTGTGTCCTTAATATACAAATAGTTTTTAGAAATTAAGGAAAAAGAGACAAAACCCTTTCATCTAGAATCAAATGGTAAATCAACAAACAGAATGACTTATACAAAAGCTATTCGTACATGCATGTGGCCTTTAAACATGAAAAATGATTATCTTTTTTTTAAAAAGAAAGTCATATTATATCATGCCTAATTAGAAGAAAATCTGAACACTGCCAACTCAATTTGTTGGCAAGCAGAGAAGAGACACTCATGGTTTTCTGGTTAATGAAAAGTGAATTTTGGAAAATATTAAATCTGACAAAGAAATAAAAGTGGGTATGTGAGCTGGGCGGTGATGGTGCATGCCTTTAATCCCATCACTAAGGAGGCAAAGGCAGGCAATTCTCTGTGAGTTTAAGACAAGTCTGATCTACAAGAGCTAGTTCCAGGACAGGCTCCAAAGCTACAAAGAAACCCTGTCTTGAAAAACAAAACAAAAAACAAACAAACAAATAAAAATGTAGGTGTGTGATATCCTGTTGGCCCAGAAAAATCACTTTGAAACCCACTCCAAAGACACAGCCCCACAAATACTAAATCAAACAAACAAAAAATTAAGAACAGGCTACTTGTATATTTGGGTTTGTTTGTTTTTAAGATTTTTTTCACTCTTATTTTATGGCTTTGTGTGTTTTGCCTGAATGTATGTCTGCGTGCCACATGTGTGCAGTTCCCAGAGGCCAGAAGAGGACTTCAGATGCCCTGGAACTGGAGTTAGAGATAGTGGTGAGCTGCCATGTGGGTTCTGGGAACTGAGTTTCCTCTGGACGAGCAGCAAGGGCTCTTGACTGCTGAGCCAGCTTTCCAGAGTCAGCCAGGCTATTTACTGTGGCACCATCTACAATAAAAGATGGTAAGCAGTAATACGCTCATTAATACACAGCTGGTTAAATAATTTGTGCCATAATTTATATGGTTCCATGGTAGAATTAAAAATATTTCTATTAGCTGATATAAATTAATTTCCACAATTTATTGTAAATGAAAGACAGACAGACAGAGAGAGAGAGAGAGAATTCCAGAACAGTGCATAAAAGTACAGACTATGGTGCGAGAGAGGAGAAACATCTATTTCTATTTGCTCATCTTTACCAAGAAATGAGGTGTCTCAGTTACTTTAATATTGCTGTAATAAAATGCCATGACCAATGCAGCATATAAAAGAAAGCATTTAATTTGAGGATTATGTTTCAGAGGGCTAGAGTCCATGATGTCCAAGGAAAGGCATGATGGCAGGAACAGCTGAGAGCTCGCATCTGTTGACCTGGAAGTCAGAGGCAGAAAGAAAGAGACAATGGGAATGACCTGAGCCTTTTAAAGCCTCAAAGAGAGCCCTCGGTGACTACTTCCTTCAACAAGGTCACACCTCTTAATCCTTCACAAGTAGTTCCATCTTCTGGGGATCAAGTATTCAAACATATGAGCCTATAGGGGCCATTCTCATTCAAACAACCACCAAACGCTAACCCAGACATTCATGACAACAGCTATGTGCAGAGAGCAATGGGAATGATGCCTTTCATGGGCTTTATAGATGTAAACATGTGGGTGCTAGGAACTGGACCTGGTTTATACATTCAAAAATAAGGTTAAGTAGCTGGGCATGGTAGAAAAGCCTATAATCCCAGCACCTGGAGGCTAAGGATCTTACATTTAAAGCCAGTCTTGGCTATACAGTGAAATGCCGCCTCAACAAAACAGAACATAAAGAACTGTAAAGAAAGTGGGATGTTTGCTAAGTGGTTCTTTTGGCTGTAATGCCAGGTTGTATTAGAAACCATATTCCATAAGCAAGGCCTCTCTTGTGTAATGTATCCTTATGGGAACTGAGTGGGGACTCGTAAGAACTACATAATCCCCCAAACCTACTTACCTTCCGTGAAACCCCATCTCTTAAAGGTTTCATGATCTCCTAAGATAGCTCCACCAGGGACCAAGTCTTTAGAACTTGGGAATGGTCTCAAAAGGAGTCTATTATGATATTAGATCATAGCAAATGGTAACTGTTGGCATTTGATGCTCGCAAGAATATGAAAACAGGTGCATAGGAACCAGTGAGGTTGTAGGCAAACTGATGAGTGATATGGCAACAAAATGGTCATGGCAAGGGACAAGTGGCAACCTATAGGCCCCAGTGCCACTTGTTGACAGAGAAAAAGGCAATGGTCTTTTTGGGTCTACCTCAAGTGACAAACAGGCTGGGGGTGGGGGCAGAGTGCTCTGGAAAGACACTATTTCTGCTTGGGGATGGATCTAATATGAGCCTGTCTTAGAGTTGTCGTCTCTGAAATTGACCTAGGAACACTGCTGAGTAGAGCCCAGGCCAGGTTAGGTCTCCATGCAGTCTTGGGGCAATAAGATACCAACAGGAGGAGATTTACACTTCCTGGTTTCAGGGAGAATCGAATTCAAAAGGAGGCAGGAAGGATGAGAAAGGTGATGTCTCCTCCCCTGCCCCCATCTTTAATAAGAGGTAGCCATGTACTGGGGTTTCTAACAGAAAGCAGTGATGGACTTCCGTTTTGCATTTGTGCCACTGATGGGCCAGCGGTAGCAAGGCCTCCTGGAACTGTGCCAAATTCCTTTCTCCCCTTGTACAGATCACAAAGGTATATAATTTATACGTGAATTACACAAGTTATAATTAACATCTGTCACAGTCACTTCTTGGGTCCCTCTGGTGTAAGCATGAGCACACGGTGGGGTACTTCTCAGGTGGGGACAGGGATTTACACAGTAGCTCCAAGAATCTGGAGGCCGCAGAGCATGGCCATCAATAGGTGTCAGCGGGCAGAGACAGTCTACCCGGCAGGGGAGCCAACTGTAGACAGGCTCTTTCTTCTGTCCTCCCAAGATGGGACATGAGGGGCCTCCCAGCCTGAGAGCAGAGCAGGATTGAGGGATAGGAGGAGCAAAAGGCAGTATCCAAGATTATATGACCACACTGAGGAAGATCTGGAAGAGACTCGGTCTCTGTGAAGTGGCAAAAATCCCTCAACTTTCATTTGCAGCCTTTCTTTCTTTTTACTTTTTTCAATATTTTATTATTTAAAAGTTTAAATTTTAATTAAAATCCAATTACATCACTTTCCCCACTTCCCTTTACTCCCATTAACCCCTCCCATGTCTACCTTCACTCTATCTCAAATTTATGGCATCTTTTTCTTCATTATATATGTGTGTGTGTATACGTATGTAGGTATATAAGTACATAAACACAACCCGCTAAGCCCATTCCGTGTTGCTTGTGTGTATGTGTTGTCAAGGTTAACCACTTGGTATAAAATAACCAAATAAGACCAATTAAGGGGCTCGTCTCTTGGGAGAGACTAATTTTCCCACTCTCAACAGCCCTTAGTTGCCTGTAATTGTTTGTCTAAGGGTGGGACGCTGTGAGATGTCCCCCTGCCGTGTCAGCATGTTTATTGTCATTGTTCAGGTCTTGTTTAGGCAGCTGTATTATTCATGTATCCTGGCTGTGGCTTCCCTGTGAAGTTGGATGTCTTTCTGGTCACTCGGAGTCCTCATCTTCATACCCCTTGCCCTTTTTCTCTCAAGGATTTTTTTTTCTATTTTAGGAACTTTCATATGTCAAAGGTTTTAGTGATCTTGTATGTGTTGCCAATGCTTTCCTCATTTGTCCCTGATCTTATTTGAGCCTTGCTACAATCCCAGGGAATAGGCAGAGCAGGTGGCCATATCCCTGTTTAATTGGTGGGGAAGCTATGACTCAGCAGGACGTGTGTGTTGTGCAGGGGATGGACTGTGGGGGTGCTGGTCCCTGTTCTGATCATGTTGCATGGAGCTACCTTAGTGCCTCGGCACTGATACAATATTCTCGAATTATGGAAGAAACAAATTTCCCCTGTAAAATTTAAACTTGCTAAATGTCTTGACCTTAGTTTCTACATAAAATAAAAAAGATGGGGGACCTAAATAATTTTAAATCCTCATCTCTAGTACCTTCTGACTGTCACGTAAGGTACAAGAGAGACACAAGTCTGTATGTGTGTTGAGGCAAAGGGTTGTCTGTCATGATATATGGCATTCTCTGGGCTGACGCAAAGAGCCTATCTCTAAGGGCATTTCTCCCTGGGGTTTCCATGAGGCTTTGCATGGGAAGCCCAAGTCATGCTATGCCCTTCTCCAGTTAAAAGCAACTAAGCACACAGGGGAACGGTAAACCTAGCACCTCACGTCCATGGCTGGTGGGATTTAGATCAAGAGGGTTACTACTGCCTCCTACAACCCCTGCAGACATCATTAGTGGATCACAGAACATAATACCTGATCCTGCTCTTAACATTGCAATCTCTCTTAGCAGCGTGATGTTGGAAGCAGCAAAATGGGATTGAAATCAACAGAGACAAATCATTTGTCTTTCTCAGACTTGACTGTAGCACCTGCACCATGGGAAAGTTCGTGAGCCGGGAAAGGGGCTGGAGATTTAAACACACAGAGACACAGGGGACACAGGTCATCCTTGAAACAAGAATGCCCCCTTTATTGTGCACCAGAGCCGCTGACGTAGGGATCCTTAACTGATAGCCATGCCCCAGCCAAACCCACCGGAAACCACTCCCCTGCCATCAGGAACTGTCTCGTGCTCAGAGCAGCTGCAAACAGGAAAACAAGCTGTTTTGCTCAGGGCAGCTGCAAGCATAGGAAAAACAAGCTGTTTACAGGAAATTCAGGGTCTGGGAGTCCACAGTTCCCAACACTTGATCATTTTTCCTAATAACAACTCTTTTATAAAAAAAATTGCACTAGGGCTGAACAGATGGTTCAGTGGTTAAGAGCACTGGCTATTCTTCCAGAAGTCCTGATTCAATTCCTAGCAACCATGTGGTGGCTCATAACCATCTCTAATAGGATATGATGCCTTCTTCTTCCATGCATTCATGAAGGGCACTCATACAAAAAATACAAATAATACAAAATTTTAAATAAAAAATAGCATCTTCTTTTTTTGCATGTGTGTATGGTGTATGTGTTTGTATGTGTGCAGATGCATATTCCTGTGCACACATGTAAAGATCAGAGGAGGGTACTGGTGGCCTGTTCTAGCTCTTTCTGCCTTTATTGAGACATAGTCTTTGCCTGAATCTAGAGGAAGGCTGGCAAGCAGCAAGCCCCAGCTATCCTCATGCCTGGCTTTGTTTTATGTGTGTCCTGGGGCTTCAAATTCAGGTCCTAATAATTTACAGCCAGTTCTTCTATCCATGTAGTCATTTCTTCAGTCCCAATGACTCATTCTTATTATATAATATTATCATTCTTATAAACATAATGTATATTCACTTGAAAAGGCTAAGAAAATAGATTAACTGAAAATAAAAAAATAAAAAACTTATGAATGTGTAGGGAGAAGCTGTTAGTTCATTCCCAGCTGCCCAGACCATGAAATAATCACAGAGAAACTATATTATTTGCAATACTGTTTGGCCAATAGCTTAAGCATATTTCTAGCTAGCTCTTATATTCTAAATTAACYCATCTCCATTAATCTGTGCATCACCACGAGGTCATAGCCTACCAGCAAAGTTTCGACAGGCTTCAGCGGAGGCGTCTGTCTCCTATGGCAGCCACATGGCTTCTCCCGGACTCTGCTTTCTTTCTCCCAGCATTCAGTTTAGTTTCCCCTAGTTTCAACTAGCTCTATTCTGCCCTATCACAGGCCAAAACAGTTTTTTTACTCATTAACCAATAAAAGCAACACATATACAGGACTTTCCATACCATGAATGTACTCCCATTGTTGAACAACTGTTGACATTTGGTGTATATTCTTTGTGTTTACCCAAAAATGAGATCAAACTTTTGTGGCCTACCTAATTCAAATTATGCACTGAATATCTTTTCAGACCCTTAAATATTAATCAACATCCCCTCTTTTAAACTTACTTAAATGTAATTATTATGTGGTCCTGGAGATCAAAACCAGGGCCTCACATATGCTAGGCAAGTGCTCTATCGCTGAGTTATCCTCACGGCCCTACAGCTCCATTTTAGATCCTGCGGCTTTCCATTTATGAATGTACCACTGTTTATCTGCTGACGTTGAGTGCACAGGCAGTTCTGCATCTCACACAAATATACAGTATTTAATACAAAAATGCTGCTGTAAGCAAATGTTTGCATTCACTCTAGTTATTTCTGGAAATACTAGGATAGCAGGTTTGTAATTTGTCATGAAATCACCATCCAAAATGGATGCCATGGCTTCTCTGCTGGTTCTATGCAAGAGTCATTATTAATGGGTACCATTCTTTGTAGTGCCTCTTGAGCCTGAGATGAAATTCCACTGTTTTAACTTCTAGTATTGATCACTAGCAATGCCACCTTCTTCATCTATCATTTATCTGTTATTCCTCTTTTGGGAACTATGATTTCAAGTGTCCTTTGCCTGGATTTTTGAAGTTATTCATATGTAATTTCTTTGCGGACCACACGCATTTCTTATTCATTGGGGTCAGTAGTTATTTACGTATGTTTTGACCAAGCCTAACAATGACCGACTTTATGTGTTCTGCCTTTGCAGCCATGTTGCAACTGCATTTCTTGGTTTTCTGGTTGTAAGAAAAAGACTCACTCAGAATCTCCAGACAAAGAGCAAGAAGGGAGGAAGTGAAAATATCATGTAGATTGGACCTAAAACTGGATGTTTGAGAACTCCAGAGCATTGCCCCCTCAACCTGCAAAGGGAGGATCACAGCACAGCAACATGGGAGAAAAATATTAGGCCGTCTATACATTTAAATTTTTATAGATGGAGTGAACATATGTAAGACTATGCAAGAGTATGCACATTCTATTTATAAAACAATAAACTGAAACCACATTACAGTTTGAATTTGCCATGTCCATCAAAGTTTTATTAGCTTTTCTACAAACTCAGAGGGATCCAGGCCCTTTCTTCCAACACCGTCACAATGGCACAACCGATACCATGATGGCAGGAATCAGACCTCAAGGCCATCACAAGACCTCAGTGCCCAACAGATGCTCAACCTGGGCACTTACCTTCACAGCATCCTTGGATGGAAAATGGGTAATGGGCTGACAACTACAGACCCACCCAGGAATACTTCAGATGGCTGGACTGTAAGGGTAGCGCCTCTGGCTCATTCTGTAAAAAGGGACTGAATGGGGCACAAGGATCTCTGGAGTGGAACACTGACCAGCTGCTGTTCTCTTTAGCAGCCAACAAGTTCCTTCAATGCTACGCTGCTAAGCTAGAACAAGTTGCTGAGAGTTGAACCTTTCTCACGTCCCAGACACGCTTTCTTTCTAGGTCATTCATAGGAATTCTTCTTCCTCTGTGTTTTGAAGGAACAGATTGTAGAGGGGCACGGATAAGTCAAACTTCCAGGTATGTAAGCCACCACATAGCTCAGGCCACAGACTACTTCCATCACTCTGGAAGAGGCCTTGTGTCTGCTTCAACCACAACCAACCATCCTGCTTCAACCACAACCAACCATCCTGCTTCAACCACAACCAACCACCCCAAGTCCTGCTGGAGCTGAGCACCATTCTGGCTTGTGATCCCAGCATCTGATGTTGTCCTAATGTGATCCTGGTTTTACAAATAAAAATACCAACAGGTAGTTGTTGCTTTTGTTCTGGTCCATCGTGCACACTACTATACTTGTACCCTCCTTGATCTCAGTGCAGTGTGCACACAATTACAGTATGATATGGAGTAGCATGGCTTCTGAGAATCAAAGGACCAAAGTATAACCACAAGTTATCACTAACTGGATATCTGATGGCATTAAGTGGTCATTGAATCTAAGTGTCTTCCAAGGGCCCATGTATTAAACGCTTTGCCATCAGCCAGTGTTACTGAGATATGGTACCACCTTTGAAGGATGTGTTAGTTTGCTTCTCCATCGCTGTGAAGAAACACTCTAACCAAAGGCAACTTGGGGAGGGAAGGGTTTCTATGTCATACAGGTCAGTCGTTATCATCAAGGGATAATTAGGCAAGAACCTAGAGCTGTTGTTCTCAAGCTGTGGATCGTGACACCTTTGCAGGGGGGGGTTGAACGACCCTTACGCAGGGGTTGCACATCAGATATTTACATTACAATTCATAACAGTAGCAAAATTACAGCCATGATGTAGCAATGGAAATGATTTTATGGTTGGGAGTCACCACGACGTGAAGAACTGTTTTAAAGGTCACAGCAGTAGATGGCTGAGAACCACTGGTGTAGAGATAGGAACTGAAGCAGGAATCATCAAGCAATGCTGCTTATTGGCTTACTCAGCTGGTTATTGTAATACAGCCCAGGCCTACCAGCCTAAGGATGTGCCACCCACAGTGGGCTGGGCCCTTCTACGTCTATTACCAATCAAGAAAATGCCCCACAGATACGCACATAAGTCAAACTGATGGAGGTGATTCTCCAGCTGAGGGTCCCTCTTCCCAGATGTGTCAAGCTGGTAAGCTAACAATGACAAAGATGACATTAGAACCTTGGTCTCCGGCTCTCAGCTGCCTGGTCACCTGGAGGTGGCCGCTTGTCTGAACCATGCATACCCTGTCATGACCTTCAGACTCTCTATTCCCCAAAACAATGGAGTCAAACTTTAAACTTGAAAACCTTTACATTATCAAAATGAAATTCTCTTTTTCTAGCCCCCCACCCGTGGGTTATTATGTCACGACAGGAACCCTAACAACATAAGATTTCCCTATACCCCTAAACCTCAGAAAGAGTTTTTGGCATGGCAATGAGAATATGTTGCTTGACTCTTTTAGAGATATATATACAAGGACTGTGCTCTGGTTGAGCAGGAGGACGTGTATACAGGACACAGTTAGCCCCTTTGCTGTTAAGACCTGAACTTTGGTGATGGATACATGAAGTTCACTAAATTATTCTACTCTTTGAGTATGCTGGGAAATTTCCACAATTAAAAAAAAAGTCAAAGCTTTCTGTCAATTTAATGGTGACATAAATGTTCTAATGACATACAACACCGTGAAAAGATTGATTTACTTTTTATTGTATCCTTATGAGGGGGCTATTCGTGTCCTTGACTCCTAGTGCATTGAGGCTAGGTACTGATTTCAGAGAGTCCCTTGAGATGTCAGGGCAGGCTCTGACTGTCCTTCCAGAGTTCTCCTCCCCCACTTACAACAGAATCAAAGTCCCTTACTTGAATCCAGGCTCTCCAGGCTCCTTGCTCTTCCCTGACCTCATTCCTATAGGTCTGCATGACTCACTACTCTGTCAACATTGGCCCCCACATGCTGAGTGAGCCCTGCTGTTGGTGCCACAGGCTTGCTATGGTTTCTAAGAAGGTTCTTTTAGATTCAAGGTTCACTCCCATTTTCTCCAGTAGTTACCATATGAAGGAAACCTGTCTTGTGTATTTTTGATAGAAAATAAAACATCACAATGAAGTTATTAACAGTAAGAGGTTTTTCAGCTAACTGTTTGGGTCCGGGATTGCGGGCTACATGGTAAAGCAAGGTTCATGCAGGAGTCCAAACCAAACCAGCTTCTGTTGCACTTATTCTCCCATTAACCTAGGATTCATTTATCTCATGAATAGGCTGTTCCATTCGTGGATGCAGAGGCCCGGTCCTTCATCTCTTAAAGGTCCCACATTACTATTTTAGAGGATTAAATTCCAACAGGGGCTTCAGAGGGACCAACCACATCCAAACCATCCCTTCTTCCATACATATTCATCTCCATTGCTTTTCACTCTTGCCTTCTTCGAGTTTCTCCTCAGTACTAATTAGACTCTAAACAGATCAACATATCAGCTGATCTGTTTAGAGTCTACCTGTAAAACATAAAGTTCCTGGTGAATTGCTCACTCCCAAAGTCCTAACACGGAGGACAGCAACTGCCACGTAGTATACACGCATATAGGTATTCATAGACTGAACATGCCAGCTTCTGAGCAAAGCTCATCTCCAGTTAATTATCCTGAAGATGGAGAAGGAAACCTGCTCATAGGACCTCTGCTCTCAAAGTCTTTAGCAGAAAGCTGTGTATAGACTGAGACAGAATTAAATCAGCTAGAGCCAGAACAGAAGCTAGGCCCCAGGAACTCTGGGGAAAGAGATAATATATGGACCCTTTCTTATCTCACAGTGGGAATGACACTTCATATCTAGAGCTAGAAATGCTTGACAGGAATGGTTGCAATCTGATGGAGCAGTTGTCAAAGTCAGCAGCTGTTTGGCTATTTACTGTACGGATGAATTACACTGACAAGGACTGCAAGTTCAAGGTCAGCCTAGGGTACATAATAAGAACACCCCAGGGCCAGGTGCCCTGTGCACACCTTTAATCCCAGCACTCAGAAGGCAGAGGCAGGTGGATCTCTGTGAGTCTGAGGCCAGCCTGGTCTATAGAGAGTTCCAGGACGGCCAGGGCTAGAGAGAAACCGTTTCAAACAAACAAACATACAACCACAAAAAACCAAACAAACGAAATAAATAAAATAAAATATCCTAACGAAACAAAACCAGTAAACAATGTCTCAGAGAACTACTTTCCTTCCTAATCTCAGAAACGCTTGGAAACCAGCTAGTTTCCTGGGGCCCCTGTGCTAATCGGCTCCTGAAACAAACCTGGTGACGTGGCCTGCTCTAACTACACTTGTGATCGATCTTGTATCAGCAATGAAAGTCCTAATTTTGGCTGGAAACAGAAGTAGTTGGGTTTTTTGTTGTTTTGTTGTTGTTGTTGTTTTGTTTTGTCTCCAACACACCTTTTTACTTTTTAAAAAATTTCTAAATCCTAAAGCTATGTAAGAAAGCAGATATAGGGACTAAGGAGACAGTTAGTGAAGTATTTAAGCATGAGGTCCCGAGTTCAATCCTTAGGACTATGTATTGAAAGAAAAAAACAAACAAACAAAAAACAAACAAAAATTCTAAAAACCAGATTTGGCAGCACATGCCTATAACCACAGCCCTGGGAAGTAGAAACAGGAAGATGCCCAGTGTGTTCCCTGCTTAGCCAGCCTGCCAGGGGAATTTCAGGCCAAGTAGAGATCTTCCCAGAAAACATGGTGGACAACTTATGGCACCCAAGGGTTACTTCTGGCTTTCAAACACACGTGCATCCACAAGAACGTGTACACACACACACTCACTCACACACACACACACACACAGTGGGGGGTGTCCCCCACCACCACACAGTTGGATTCACATGGTCAAAATATGTGTGCCACAGTAGTGAACAAGCAGAAACAAGAAAACTCCGGACCTGAGATATAGAACTTAATGATCTGGGCAACCCCCACCCTCCTGTCCCCCAAGAAAGGGAGATCATCCCTGATGTCCCCGTCCCTGCATCTGTCCTGAGATCATCTCTGAGGTCTCCATCCCTGCATCTCTCCTTAGACCATCTCTGAGGTCCCCATCCCTGCATCTGTTCTGAGATCATCCCTGAGGTCCCTGTCTCTGCATCTCTCCTGAGATCATCCCTGAGGTCCCCATCCCTGCATCTCTCCTGAGATCATCCTGAGGTCCCCGTCTCTGCATCTATCCTGAGGGAGATCATCTCTGAGGTCCCCGTCCCTGCATCTCTCCTGAGATCATCCTGAGGTCCCCGTCTCTGCATCTATCCTGAGGGAGATCATCTCTGAGGTCCCCGTCCCTGCATCTCTCCTGAGATCATCCTGAGGCCCCCGTCTCTGCATCTGTCCCGAGATCATCCCTGAGGTCGCCGTCTCTGCATCTGTCCCGAGATCATCTCTGAGGTCCCCGTCTCTGCATCTGTCCCGAGATCATCTCTGAGGTCGCCATCTCTGCATCTATTCTGAGGGAGATTATCTCTGAGGTCGCTGTCTCTGCATCTGTCCCGAGATCATCCCTGAGGTCGCTGTCTC
>LOJH01009836.1:9161-28043 GCA_001685095.1 Ellobius talpinus
TCTTGTACACCAGGCTGGCCTCGAACTCACAAAGATCCACCTGCCTCTGCCTCCGAGTGCTGAGATTAAAGGTGCACACCACCACTGCCCGACATATTTCCTCTTAATCTTCCAGGTCACAGTCCATCATCAAAGGAAGTCATGGCAGGAATTAAAGGCAGGATTTTGGAGACAGAAACTGGAGTAGAAGCTACGGAGGAATGTTGCTTACTGGCGTGCTCCTCGCTGCTTGCACAGCCTGCTTTCTTGGAAGATAATCCCCTTCCAGAGAACCAGCCTAAGCTTGATTTGTTATACAACTCAGGACCACATGCCCAGAGGTGGCACATTCCAAGGCGGGCTGGGCACTTCCATATCAATTGTCAATAAAGGAAATGTCCAACAGACTTGCTTATAATTTAATTTCATGAAGGCATTTCTTGAATGAGAGTCCCTATTTCCAAATGACTCTAACTGCATCAGGTTGACATAAAACTAACCAACACAGAGGGTTTAAGAGTCCCACAGACCCACTGTTGGGTGTGTTACATCTTGTAAAATCCCAAGACAGGCCACAGAGATGAGCACATGTTGGTGTTGGGATAAGATCTACGACAGCCACCTGCAAGCTAAATGCTGAAGAACAGCTTCTGGCTCTAAAGTATTATGGGGGGAAGGTGTGAGCTCAAAGATTGGGTCAGAGTATGAAAATAAGTAATTGCCTACCTATATAGCTATGATGTGTAGGTAATCAACCCACCCATCCTGCAAACATCTTAGACCACTGACTACATTCTAAAAGTTGCCCTAGGTTCCAAGAATACAAAGAGATCCTAGTCTCCAGAAGTTCAAAGTCAAGAGCAGCCATGTCTTTGAAATCAGGCACATATTTTATACTAATGGCACACCACTTGATTCTATCCTACTATGACTAGCTTTCTAATCTTGCCACAGACTATATCTATGATCTTTCTCTTCCACAGCTCTGTGTTGATGTCAGTGCAACATGCCAAGTATCTCCTCTCTACCCTGCCTTTCACCTTCAGCATCTCTCAATGTACGACATTCTCTAAGAAAAACCTTTCCTATAATGGGCGCTTGCTAAATTGCTTTGACTGAATAGCTGAAGAAACAGTTTGCACATGCCATCCACACACCTCAATTTCAAAGCACCAGACAAACAGCAGTGATATTCAGAACCACTTCAGATCTCATGTGCCTTGGTTGTTTTTCTCCTCCAGCTATCTTGGCTTTTGTGTATGTAAATGAAAGAGTTGGTTATAAAAATTTCATGTCCTGCCTCATTGCACTGTTCTATTAAGAACCAGAGCTGACAGAAAAAAGAGACATGTTTCACCCTGAAAACGTGTGCAGCATGCTAGGGACACCTGAGAACTGAGACCATCGCTGATTGTGCACCTCGGATTTAATTGAAAAGTGTGTACCTTGCAGGGCAAGGGGGTTGTTTGCAAGTCCATCCTTCTGTTAAGATCAAATTGGACCTGTCAGATGGGCAGGATGAGCAGACCTAATCCAGTGTTAGAACTCCTGTGTTGCCTACCAGGCCTGCAAGCAGACAGTGAGGACAAGCCCAGCGCTCGCTTGTACCCGCATGCACTGAGATGACTGTACACATCAAGGCATTCTGGCATCCAAGATCATGAAAGGGCTGAAGGAAGGCCTTTGACCCAGGGTCACCTGGGAAAGAAGAGGTGCAGTGGGCCTGGAATTCAGCTCCCTGATTACGTAGGTACTCGATTTATAGCCTGTGTTGAAGCCGGACAGTAAACACGTGTCACCTCATAAAAATACATGCCCAGCTTACTGGCCCTCTATAAATAAGAGAGCGGATGTGCACCAGCACCTGGCATAATTTACCATCACCCACCATCAATCTTTCCTTGCCTTTGTAAGAGAGGAAATGGTCAGGGACCAAGCAATCTATAGGGCTCCTGGGAGGTGCATGTAATATCGTCCTATGTTGGTGTTTGCTTTGTGGGAAATCTCCTGGAATTCCCTTTCTTGGTCTGACTAGGGATGAAAGCGTGGGTCTGTGGCTAAGAGGAAATGCCCTAGGACAGAACTCCTGTGACACAGAACACTATCAGTTGAGGGAGAGATGCTATTGGTTGAAATCCACGCTGTGCTTGCACTGAGGCCTTTCCTTTGTAGACTATTCCCCACAGTGACAGAGGAACCACAGAGACACAAAAGGTGGTCCTTTTCTGAAAGATGCTGGCTTAATCCTGTTGGCACCCTTGTGACTTCATGGTACTTACTCTAAGACTCCTCCTTCAACCTCCCCACCACCTCACCTGAGGCGCAATGGCACAGCCCCCTGAGCGCTCGCCCACATTTCCCAGTTGCTCAGGACTCATCCATGCACGCATTCTTCTGAGAAAACTCTTGCACATTTTTGAAGGACACAGATTCCCATGGATTCCTTTCTAGGGACTCAGGTAAGGGTGAGTGTCTATCATAAGATGAACCTGAACAGAGTCCAGTAGGGAGTGGGCACTCAAGTAATAGCTGCTGAATAAATAAGGCAAGGAGTGAAAGTCCTTTAAGCTGCTAGTGAGGAGGTAGCCCGAGCTGTGGAGAAAAATATTCCATAAAATCCAGGAGTAACCTTCTCCTGGCTTTCTCATCCTTAGAGCCGATATCATCCCTTTATTCCCTAGCAAACAGGAGTCCTATTTTCTAGAAGTTCACAAGAGTTTTTCTTATCCATTGCTGTCTCTGTGACTCTAACTTAGCAGCCTACTTCCTTCCTCGAGCTCAGGGGTATCAAGCAACTACTTCCTTCATTTCACCTGGTAGAGCCAAAGGAAGAAGGCCCCATCTAGATGGCCGCGTTTCCATAGAAAGACAGAAGTTATAGAAGTGAGAGAGCTTGGTTACCTTAGTGATGAGCTGGTAGTAGGAGAGATTGGAAGTGGGAACGGAAGAGCCAGCTTGTACTCAACATGAATGATGTGGGCACCCCACAACGGCTGGGTTTGGCCTCAGAGTGCACCCTTGTTCTTGTGGAAGAACACTCAGAATAAGCTGGAAGCCAGGTATCTCTAGAATGTCTTTCTTTGAATCTGGAAGTATGATTCTACCTCAGGCCTAAAGTGAGGAATAGGTGTCCTAAGTAGCCAAGTCCCCAGCTGTACAGTACCTGCCAAATGGCAATATTTGAAGACTGAAATTGCCAAATAATTTACACTCCAAACTTCTAGTTTGTTTGTTTAAAATCAAATACATACCAGTCTAGAAGCTCTGGCTCTAAGGTCTTGGAATCTTAGTTTTTAAGGAGCATTGCATGGATTTTGACCTTAGCTCCAGTTTATGTGGTGAGGGTTCAGAACAGCGCTCTTGGCAATTTTAGGAAGAATAGGGCCATTCTTGGCAGCAAAATGAAAGGTAAAATAACAAGACTGTAACAGAAACAACAGAAAGGCTTCAATAGTGACCAAATGGAAACAACTCCCAAGGTCATTTCCCTTGAGTTCTCAGAGTCAGAGCCTATAGTTCCCGCCAGCAGCTAGGGAAGTCGTGTTTAGAAGCTAAGGCAGCAGTTGGAAGAATAGATTGCCCATTGTCAGGGACAGGAAGTGCTGTCTTCTCCACGTGGATGAAGCTCCTAGGCACCCAGTGTTGATCTATTTAAACCCACTGTATTCCACAGAGGGAAGTCACAGAAGTCACACAGCAGCGATCTCCCTTCTAACTGAGGCTCCCTGCTTGGGAGTCCTGATGATGAGAGTCCTGGTGGATCAATTGCCCCCATCACGGAGGCTGGCATTACTAGGTTCTCCCTTGCTTTTTCTACATTCCTCCTTCTTGGTGTGGGTATCAGGTTTGGAGTCCAAGATGAAGCCCTGTGGAGTCAGGCATGATCTCAGCACTCATGAGGCAGAGGCAAGAAGGCCATTAGTTTGAGAGTTAGTTCAATCCTAAAATCCTATATCAAAACCCAAGAGGGCTGGGAATCTGGCCGAGGGGTAGAGTGGTTATAGCAGTGCTTGCTGGCTCAAGTAAGGCACTGGATACCACATGGTTCTGGATAGTAGCAGGGTCATAATGGTGAAGGTGACAGGTGTGATCAAGGTTATATATAGCTCAGTGACATGAGCCTCAGCATCTTGGCTGGCTGTAGAAGTGTTGGTACCCTCATGGGCTCCCGCTCAGTAGTAGGATTTGGAATCACATATTCTCTGGCCATGTAATCCTGAATCCCAATAAACATTAGCTCTCTTGAATATTCAGTGTCTCCTGAGTCATTTCCCTTGCAACACAATTTGGTTCCCCATAACGAGCCAGGTATGTCTCTGCAGTGAGGTACGAAGATGCTTCAGAAGAAGGAGTTCTTTGTTGGAGGACAAACATCCCCAACTGAGTGTGCATGGCAGGGTGAAGGGATCTAGAACCTACCAGTCAACAGTCAGGTTGGGTCAGGTGAGCTCCCAAGCTCAGAGGGAGCCAGACACCTGTGTGTGACTCGTGTTCCGCTGATACCCAGGCTGCAAATGTCAGAGAACAAAACTGCTGGAAACGTATCTGCCAGGAGCAGCATCATGAACAGAGGAAGACAGAGCCACAAGAGAGGATCATCTTTTCCAACAAAGCTCGTAGAAGAAACTGTCCCTGTGGGCAGCTGACAGAGCCACCACTTATTAGGAAAACAGGATTCTTTCAGTGGCTGAAGTACATTTCCTTGATGTACACACACAGAATCTCCTCCCTAAGATGCTCACAGGGGGATAAAAGCCCAGGCTGCAGACGGCGATGCTGGCTGTGATGTATTGGTGGTGTTTTTGAAGCAGATCATGGGTACTGGCGAGATTGCCACATTGTATGCTTTGCATCGGCCCCTCCCTTTCAAGTTCAGAGTGTCTGGTGATGAATGGGGGTTCAGAGCCCAACAAATGAGAGGAGGTGACACTGCCTGAGCTGTTATCCGCTCTAATTAAATAATTAATCACTCCATAATTATAAAGGACAGATTTTTGTATCCTGTCCCACAGACCCTACAAAAGACATACTCAGAGGAGGGGGTGTTGTGTGACAGTTTTGTGAAGACACAGGCTCTGCTTTTCGGGATGCCCAGAGCCAAGCATGACCGAGGGAATGTATGAAATCTACATGTCCCTCTGTAAGTAATGAGTTCCCCAGGGCATGGTAGGTGACAGCTGTTCCAGGATTGTAAAATATGAGTGAATTTAAAACAGCTTGTGCCTCCTTTCCCACAGATTACAAAGGGCATTTAAGAAAGGAAGCACAGTGTCATTTTTTTTTCTGACCAAGAAAGTGACAGGAACACAACCATTTGCATCTTTTCCCCAGGATGAGCAGATCCTGGCTCCATTCCGCCCCCTCCCAGGAGACAGGCAAATCAGCTGGGTTTGAATTGTATTCTTTTATGTCTCCATCCTTCTGTCTCTCCACCATCTAGCCTAACAACATTTCTGCTGCTTGACCCGATTTCTACATGATTTCTACATTCTGCATTGTCTTAAGTTTGGAATCTTCACATCCACTCTCTTTTGAAGTAGATTGTTCCTTTCCTATGTTGAAGCTTGATTCATTATCATCTCTTCCAGGAAGCCTTCCCTGAGCTCTCTCTCTTCCTGCCGATACAGTTATGTATTTATATCCATGCCCCTCTTTCCCTCCCTCTCTCTCTAATTGCACAGCACTCATGCATATTGACCTCCTCTCTGCACATCCTCTCTGCACATCCTCTCTGCACATCCTCTGTACATCCTCTCTGTTCATCCTCTCTGTACATCCTCT
The DNA here is from genome assembly GCA_001685095.1 of Ellobius talpinus. Classification (NCBI taxonomy): domain Eukaryota; kingdom Metazoa; phylum Chordata; class Mammalia; order Rodentia; family Cricetidae; genus Ellobius; species Ellobius talpinus. Next base: position 14,922 of record LOJH01009836.1, read on the forward strand.
CTGTACATCCTCTCTGTACATCCTCTCTGTAATCCTCTCTGTAATCCTCTCTGTAATCCTCTCTGTACATCCTCTCTGTACATCCTCTCTTTACATCCTCTCTGTAATCCTCTCTGTACATCCTCTCTGTTCATCCTCTCTGTACATCCTCTCTGTACATCCACTCTGTACATCCCTCCAGATTAGCACTTTTTCTTAGTCTAAGATCCTCCCTCTATCAACCATTAATAAATATTTGTTGAATGAATACACGAATGCATGGCTGGCGAAGTGGATCTTATTCATTATTCAGTAAATTATTAATTCATTGAATGGATAAATGAACAATCGAGTGCTAATCATTTCCCACCAACTGTAGCAGTGACTGCTGGCTGTACAGGAACCCTCCCTGAGCACGTGTTTCCCACCTTCCCTTTGGTCAGTGGTGACTGTGGAGCATGAAGGGAGTCCTGGAGACCATGTCTAGTTTGATGGGGAACGGAGTTTTCCTTGTTGAGTGATTTTATATGAACGAGAGAAAATCAATTTAGTGAACTCAGTACAATAGAGGGTTTGTCTATTACAGTAACTGTTGTTGGTTTAGCTAGCACACAGCCCTTCTAGCTGAGGCATATGCTTCTGGGCTACAGTTCCTCTCTGAAGGCAGGCACAGTGCCTGCACTGGGCACTTCTCCTTCCTAGTCCATCTGGGACAAAAGGACAGTTTGCTTGCTGTCATTGTGCTCTGCAAGAATCTAGATGAGTGGGTCTTTACAGAACCCCTGGGGTTCCTTTAAATTACAAAATAATGATGGTATGGATGTTCTGTCTACATGTCTATCTGTGTGCTAGATGTGTAACTGGTACCCGTGGATCTCGTTCGAACACAGGCTCAGTTTTAGTTGTCCAGTTAGGTTCCAAGAACCCATGTCTAACAGGTCTCAAATAATGCTTCCATGCAGAGGCCACGTGCTGAGAACCAGAGTGTGCACTTGGGAGCCATGCAAGCCTAGCTTGTCACTTACACTATATCATCTTGAAAAAGCCACTGAACCCACCGGGTCCTCAGTTTCTTCACCAGTTAAATGGAGATGGATGCACTGTCCCCTTAGAGGATGACTGCAAGGATGAAGCTAATGTATATATGATCACTGCTGCCACAAATAGTTCTGTTGCATGATCCATAAACACTGTACTATAGCAGCGTGTGAGTGTGGCTCGCATTAGGAGAGAGACCAGCACTGAACCCAAGACACAACTTTGCCTCTGCCTCAGTCACTTAATGTCTTTTAACTCCACTGTCTCTACCTGTTGCATGTAAACCAAGGTCTTAGCTCCAGAGCTTAAACAAGGAAATCCACAGAGAGAACCATACACTACACAACTGCAAAGGTAGCAACTGAAAAAAAAAATAGTAACAGCAAACCTGTCTTCAGGCAGATTTCTTTATGATTTTGCCATTATGAAACAACACCAAGGTTGCAAGACCTTCAGAAGTCACCAAGGCAGGAAGACAGCAGGAATATCCTGACATGGCATTTTGAGTCTTCATGGAAGAGAGGCTCAAGCTGGCTGTGTTTCTAGGACACCCCTGCAAGCCTAGACTTGTCTTAAAAATTTGGCTCTACCACGTGGTTTTCTCTGCTATCAGCATCTGTGGATTGAACATCGTCATCCAATTCCACCTCTCTTACCAGCTGGGAAGGATGGCTTCATGAAGGGAAGAAAGGCCAACTCTCCGAACCTGGAGACTCTTGGACCTCTCTTGACCCCAGAAACTTCATCAGCAGGGATGGGTTCCTGGAAGATCACTGGAGACACTCCCTTGGGCTCTTCCTAATTTGTTTCTTGATGAGGCCTGGGAAGATTATCCTTTTATAGGCCACTCTGCACAGAACTCTTCTTCAGTGGTACCTATACTAGAAACCCCATGTGACGATTAGAACCTTTTAGATTGGTTCTAATGGTCTTTGCATTCTTCCAAAATATGTATCCTATGTCTAAAGCTCTTCATATTAGATTTGGTGGCAAGTACATTTACCTACTTAGCTATCTCACTGACCCTCTTTTGTGATTTTAGACACAATAATTTCAGTACTGGTTATTGAATATCTTTTCTTAGTGCCAGGTCCCACGAACACTGCCTGAGCTGTAATTGCTCTGCAAAGCCGCTATGTATCCCCACTTTGGAAAAGAGCAAACTAAGGCTTAATAGGTAGTAGGCAATGGAACCAAGATGTGAATACAGGGGGCCTGATCACCCAACAGTACTCTCTCTAACAAGAGTACCTGCTTCTTCCTGGATTCCTTGTTTCAGTTGTGTGTAATTCTCCTTGTGGTGTACAGTGAGATCCAGGAGACTCTGAATCCTATTACTGCATTTGGAAGAGGACAGGGAAAGGAGATGCAGAGCTTCTTCTGCTCATGTGCATCTTGCAGAGCAAGGAACATGAAGCCATCTGTAGGGCCGTTTCCCAGCTTCTGCTTTACAAATGAGGTTGAAGGAAGTGCAGTTAATGAAGCAGCTCAGCTATGACCAGGAATGCAATGGAAGTAATCAAGCCCAGTGCTGGGGGATGGTTGCCATGACATTGTGAAGCATGCACCATGCCTTCCATCTATGAGTATTCCCTTTCTGATTGATGACTAGTTGTCTCTCTTTTCTTGTAAGCAAATGTGATAACAATATTAAACAATTACGAGTAGTGCCCACCCACTGCTTCTCTACTGTTTTGGAAATGCTATTTTAGATTTTCCAGAATAATTGTTTACCTCTTAACAAGGAAGAAGGGACAGTGTATACACCCAAGGACAAAAGGTAAGGAGCCTCCTTTAGGAAGTTCAAGTAATTGTCTGAGGCTTGCACAGGCCCAATTTCTTATCCCCAGAATCTCACTGGGGGGCAGCAAGATGGCTCAGGATATGAAAGTCCTTGCTTCCTGAGTACAACACACACACACACACACACACACACACACACACACACTTACATACCTGCAAGGGCAAAGCACAGCTCCAGCTGTCTCAGAGCTTGCAGACTGCGGAGAGGAAGAGGGAGCAGTAGCAAATAAATCTGCCGTGAGAAAGACAAACAGGCAGTGTGCGACACAGTGCCACAGAGGTGAGCACGTGGCAGAGTGAGCCCTCACTCACTGTAATTTATAGACTCGAGGAGTGTGAAACAGTCCATGAAAGATTTCATCAGAATGTCTCGTTTCTTCCAGTGTTTTCTAACCCAACCACAGGAACCTCCATAATGTGTAGATTTATGTAGAACCTTTACATAAACGTGGAGACGAATGGATGTTCCTGTGGCTGGGACAGAAAACCTTCATCTCGAGACATTTGTCTTCTGCCTTCTGCATATAATGCCCACCATCACCAAGACCTGTTTGCCTTTTTCTACTTTCTCGGGAGTCTCTCCACTTTGTCCATCTGTTCCACCCATGTCTTTATTACACAGGGACCTCCACTAGTCTTATTTCCCCTACTTGTCCCAGAAAATTTTCTTCAATGCATAGAATATGTCCCTCTTCAGCCTAACCGAACCATGTTAGATCATGCATGAACCATTCTTGGACCAACAGCTGTTGCCAATGTTTCAAGGTAGGTGAGTGTTCACACTCTTCTGAAATTTGAGACTATGGTAATCAGTAAAAATGTGTATATTACAGGAAGGACAACAAAGGGGTGGGAAAGAAAGCCACATCTATTACCTTGAAGAAAAGGCTCTAGAGAGAGTAAGACACCAGCATAAATCTGTCATATTGCATATTTGTTGTGGTTTGAGGGTTCCTGGGTCTCTCATAGAACTCTTTTTTGGGTGTATTTTTGAGCTTCTGGGCTCCCATAGCTAGCACACTGCACAGGATTCAGTCCCTCCCAGGGTATGGCACTGACCACAGAAGCTGAGCCTGTGTCACACCGCCAGCAACCAGCCTCCAGTACTGAAAAGCCTCAGGGTGAACTTGACTTGGGGAGCGGGTGAGGTGGACAGGGAAGGCTGCTCTTGAGAAGCACCATGAGAGCTGAATGGGGAAGGTGACCAGGTCAAGGAGGTTGGGAGACTGTGCAGCTCCAGGTGGAAGTTGCCCTGGGGGAGCCTCAGACTGGGGAGATGGAAGGAACTTTGCTTTAGGAGTTACTGTTGGGCTGTGGAGTTTCCCAGCCCTGACTCTGGACAGACTTCCACGATTCCAGTCTTGCCGTGTCGCACACTTCTTTTGTCATTCTCTTATCCATTCATACGTTAGCTATGTAGACAGTTTTACAGTTGGGGTTTGTTACACCCAAAAGCAGGACGGCTGTTTCTAAGTTCTTCCAAGCCCTCGGCAGTACAGAGTAGCTCTTCCTTGCTCTGGGAAGCTACATGGAAGAGGGGTTGTAGAGGGTCAGTATGAAAGGCTCTAGTACCAGCACGAATGTCCAACTTTTTGACATTGCAAATCAATGCTGTCACCTGCAAAGTTTGAGCTTCAAAACTGTGCAAGTGAGCAAGCAAGCAAACAACAAAGAACCTTGCTGCAAAAATACAGTGTTTTAAGTTTGTGCTTTTGTTTCCTGTTACACTCATAGCTCTCCTGGTGCACTGTGCGTCTGCACCAGCAGTACCCTCCTGACAAAGGCTGAGGAGAATTCTGAAACCAAGCACTCAGACTTATTTCTTGGCTGTGGATCTTAGCTTCCATGTACCTCTATTTTCCCATCTGGAAACTAGCATGAGAGAGTGACTGTCTCTTCCTCCATGGTCCTTCACTCTTGGATCTATTACCTTTTAGCCTTTTTACTTAGAACCCTCTTCTCCCACCCTTGCGACAATCTGATAGCACCGATCATTGTTATTTCAATGGTCCCAGTTTTCTCTTCATATTTCTATCCAAGACATTTTCCTCTTAAGGATAAAACTCTGCTCCTCTGTTTGAAATCAAACACAACCTCCAATACCCAATTTAAACTCTTCTCTAAAATGTCTTCTTTGGGGCTTGAAGAATGACCCAGAAGCACTTATTGCTTTTGTAGAAGACAAGGGTTCAGTTCTTAGCACCTTCTTGGGTCACTCATAACCATGTGTAGCTCCAGTTCTAGGGGCTCCACACTCTCTTTCTGGCCTCCATGGGTACCTACACACATGTGATGCACATAACTCATCCAGGCACACACACGTATAAATAAACAAATAAAAAAAATCTTTTAAAAGCCTTCTTCAATTAACCTCCAACTGTTGTACTTTGGGCATTTTTTCCTATTATGCCTTACACTTTGCTGTTTCATTATGCATAGTTATGGATAGGCTTGGTTTCTTCTTTCCGTGTTAAGATGACATTCCTGAGAGCAAGTCTCATCTGGCATCAGATCCCAACAGTCCAGAGTTCTCAAATCTAATGCAAATTTCAGTGTGTTTGTCTTGTGACAGTAAAATAAATTTGCTTGCTTGCACATAGCTTTGCACAGCATATTGTTGCCTGGCAAATATACAATAGAAGGTTTTTGGTCTTTGAATACTGTGGCCTGTACACTTCTACAGATACGTCTCCTACTTGTACAAAGAGAAAAATGCATGCTTCTGATGTGCAGGATACAAAGCACCACATACATAATAATCACTCCCATTCTGGTCATATCACCATCACTGTCACCACCATTGCTGTCACAGATGACACTGTCTACTGCCCTCCTGTACCCTCACTTCACTTTGTGTACGCCTCATTCCTCATCACTGGGTCACGAGATCAGATGAGATCAAGACCTTGAAAAGTTGTTGGGTGCCTGGAGAGACAGTCAACTGGTCCTGGAGAGACCTGATGCTGTGTGATGCATTCTGTTTTCTATTTGAGAAAAAGCCTCCCGACAATTGTATCCAGCCACAGTGGGGGTGTCTTCCCACCAAGGCCATGTTTCTTCTCCCTCTCTCGGCTTCCCCGAATCCAGGACTTGTGTAACAAGAACTCAACCCATTGGGTCAGCCCAGGGCCTGTGTTCTTTTATTTCTTTTTCTACCAATGTGAACTGTAGAAAATTGCTTCATTACCGTGAATCTAGTTAACAACATGAACCAAAGCAAGCAGGCATTGTTTTTCCTCTAATCACTTGATTTAAATCAGTAAAACAAAATAGAACCAAGCAGCCCTCTGAGAGTCTCAGGAGATGCTTACTGCTTTAAAATGACTAATAATTTATATCAAGAGCATTATTATTATTTCAGAAACTGTAGAGCACAGCTTACGCTTGATCATTTTAAAACTGGGACAATACCAGAGGTGAATTAGCTCCCAGGGCAGATATTTGACTTTATGCAATGCTCCACTAGGAAAGAAAATTCCTTGGTGGCCTATATGCTTGGCAGGAGGTGGCCTCTGGAAACAAGCATTAGATAGATGGCTATCTACTGGGAGTAAGAGTCATCCTGCTCTATGCCAGTGGACTCTCGAGGGTGCTATTGGGGTCACTGGCTCTGTGTCCTATAGCTGGGTGAACACATTTCTGTTCTCTTCTCTTTTCAGTGATTCTGGGAAGTATCCAAAGTTTCAAAGAGGAACTATGGCCTCTGGAGATTAATAGCTTTCATTAACACTCAACAGAAAGAAGCCAGTCTTTGATATCTGAAGTTGGCAAACCTCATTGCCTACATGCTGCCAAATTTTCCATCTTGTGGGCACCTGGCAGCTGGCTTCTCATGGCTGAAGCTGTGGAAACACTCTTTCAGCTCCTTCCACGGGAGAGCCTACCCCTTGTTCTCTTGCTATGGCCCACGGGCTGTCTTTGCTCACGGTCTGTCCTGACTCTCTCACGCTGTGGTCTTACTGATGGATTCTGTCTATCTAGTCACCTGGTTCCTGGCTTCCCATCTCTACAGACCGCTTTCTCCCCCAAGACCCTGGCCATGCACACAGGTGGAAGGAACATACTTGCTTTGTTGTGACTGATGCGTCTTCTCTACTGCCTGCCCTGAGAAACCTCTCATTCTTTTCATTCCCATAGATAATTGTACTCCGATTCTACCCTACCTTACCCTACCCTACCGTATCCAATCCTATTCTTCACTATGGTTTGAACTTTGAACCGAGGCTTGCACCCAGGGCTTTGCACATGCTAAGCAAACGCTCTACCACTGAGCTCTATCTCCAGCCCTCTTTTCACTTTTGATCTTGAGACAGAGTTTCACCAAGTTACCCAGGATGACTTTGAACTCACTCTTCAGCCCATGTAGGCTTTATACTAGTGATCCTCCTGCCTCAGCCTCAGCAGCAGCTGAGATTCCAGGCTTGCATCACTAGGATTATTATTGTTTCTTCTTCAGAGTCTTGTTTTTGTTTATTTGTCTCTGAAATGATTCCCAAAGGCTCCTGCTTTGAACTCTTGGTACACCGTTGGTGGCACCATCTGGGAGGTCCGGCAGGCTTTAGGGGTGGAGTTTAGCAGGAGAATGCTTGTCACTGTGGCTTGGTCCTTTGCCCCAGATGCTTCCTGTAGCTACATTTCTGCTTCTTGTCTGCTGTGATATGAACAGCTGTCCTCTCCACACATTTCTGCAACTGTGATGTCCTACTCAAGTGCAAGCAGCCTGTCAATCATAGATTGAACCCTATATAACCGTGAGTGAAAATAATTCTTTCCTGGTTTTAGTAGGTACTACCAGGTACTTTGATCACAGTAATATAAAACAATGATACTGTAATAGCTAAATATGCATATAGCCTGGATAATCTACCACTAAGCATTGGTGCCTACCTGAATACATAAATTCACAAATATGTTTATATTTATGTGACATGGGAAATAAGACAGCATACACCTCAATATCTGGCTCCAGTTGGCTTTGAAAACTGTTAAAATGGGTACCAGTTTTCCAAAGTGAGATCCAGTCTTTCTAAGGTAGAATGCCACATTCAGTCTGAATTTGATGCACCAAGGTAAAATTAAAAAAAAAATCAGATCACCCTTGGTTTGTATGCTTGGCCCCGTGGAGGGGAGGATGGAATCTTTTCTTTCAGAAAGAGAAACAGCAGGGAGTGTTCATCTCATTATTTCTCTATATTCCTCTACAGTTGGTCCTGATATGCCATTGGCTCCCAACTGCAGCATGCGTTACACAGCCCAATCACAAAATCCCTTTAAACTTAAACTTTTGCTAGAAGAAAGGGAATGGTTAGTTATAGAGTGCACAAGCTTCCCTGTAATCATTACATCTAAAATACCAAGATGAGCAATAACTCCAGGAGGGTGGGAAAAGGAGAGAACAGCAGGGGGACAGTTTACTTAAACCACCGCCCAACCGCTCTGCCATCTCCTCTATGCAGTGGCTTCCCTGAGTCACCTTGGCTCAATACTCAGTACTCAATACAGCCTTGATGATGAAATTCAGCTAAGCGCAACTTTATGACCCAGATACAAATGGTGTGCAAGCAGTTTCATTGAGGGTTGTGGCTGTACCCAGGTTTACTGGCTCCACCCTGCCGAATGGATATTTGGGGCTCATGATGAAAACCCTGATCCATCTGTCAGTCTACTTTGAGAAATTTGGGCTTGAAGGAATATGCAGTCCAACATCTTTGCTCAGGCGACAGAAGGAAGATACTGCACTGCTGGCTACACGGAGCCAATTGCTGCAGTCCACTGACCTAAGACACCAGGCCCTTCTTTCCCCGGCAGGGCCTGCAAGATGCCGCCCTTGTTGGGAACTGGGCTGTTGAAATCACACACCTCTGCCTTTTGTTTCAACCGTAATAATAACCTCTTCACTCTTGCTCCAAACACCCCCTCCTCCATAGTCCGGGCTGAAGACCTCTGCTTGGCTGTTGGGTACCCTTTAGCCTGCAGTCACACAGGCAATTTACCTGCCCCGTGGGGCACAAAACTCAAACACACAATCAACGTGGGAGCTCCCCAAGCACCTTGCAGTCGTTCCCATGTTGCTCGCCAAGCAGACTGGAAATGCTGAGAGCAAATGAGAGCAGAGCAAGTGACCTGGAAGTGGGAGACAGGGATGCATGGGAGCCTGAGCTCACCTCTTAATACTTTTGCCCCAGACTGGTGCACCATCTTGGTGGGCTCTCTGTGAACAGCTGGGGAATCTGCAAGGTACTTTTCAGGGAAAACAAAAGAGAATACAATAGAAACAGCAGGCTTGCCATCTTTCCCACAGTTCCCTAATCCTCTCCTCTGAATGCTCCTAGGTGGTGGGACATTTACACATAAACATAGGCCAGAAGGCTTGTGGATGCCTGGAGAGCTAGAGGAGGGTACATCATGATTGGAGTGAGTCTCAGACACACACCCAGCTGTGCAAGGACCTTCTCTAGGGAAGACTACAATGACATCTCACCTCCAAACTCCAGACCTGCCTTTTAAGTCACGTTCTGCCTTGCCCCACTACGGTCACAACAGGAGCCAAGCTCTGTCATGGTTTGGGGGTAACCCAGGAATAATCTATCCTTTTAGCATTAGATGCCCAAGCTGTCCTGGTTCTCTATGAAGACTTTCTCCTATTGTACCCTCTGGCCCTCATCAGTAAGTCTGGGATTAGGAGAAAAATCAGCACAGTTGAGTTAGTGAATTCATATCAAACTTCAGAAGATTTGGTTCAAGATATAGAGGTGAAACAATGTCCTTGGTTGACAACAGTGTAGCAGATGGTGGGGTGGGTTGAGGTTGAAGTGACAGGAAAAGATGGCATCTTGTTAAGGGGTCTTTCAGACATTTTACTTGGGGCTTGAAGCATCCAAGCAAACATCACTTTATTTTTTAAATCCATGGACTTTAAATAGAAAGCTGCCATCTGAAAACAGAATAAAGAATGCATCAACCAAGACAATGACCAAGAACATAATAGTGAGGCTGGCTTTTGAGAATAGGTAAAAACCACACACAGATTCCTTATGCCTGAGCAGATATCTCTTAACACTTGGGTGACTCTCCAAGGAACAGGGTTGTACCTAGCTGACCCACCTTGGGAGAATCTAATGGCCTTGCTAGAGGGCAGCCTGAGCCAACGAAACACCAACACTTTCATCATGTCTGCCAGGGTCTGGTTGGGTAACATACTGCTCTCTCTCTGGCTGGAGGAACAAGGACAGCTATTGTCTGTCTATTCATGGCTGTCTGGTGTGGCATGCTAGCTCTCACGCAGAGAAACAGGCACCTCAGACTTTTACTAGCCTCTTTCTAGGTGCTGACCCGTCATCCTTACAAAGCCTGTCATTTAGGAGACAAAGGATATAGTTCTAGCACCACAGATGGAATTGGAAGCTAATTCCTTTATGACATCCATGTGGGAAAAGAGTCTATTGAGAGAAAGCAGTGGTTAGCAGAGAGGAGGAAATGACATGTGGGGTGAACTGTTTTCCCCTGAGTATCTGGTCTACCTTGTGCCAATTTCTATTATGTACTTTGACTGCTAGAAGATTTAGAGTCACATATGAGCTACCTTTTGGTAACCCCCACTGAGATTCTGGTAAGCTTCTCTGATGACTAAGTAAGTAAATTTTAAAGGATGTCTTTCCCCATGTACACTCATCTTTACTTCTTGTTTGTTTGTTTTAAAGAAAACGTGTATTTAAATTTTTGGTGGAATTAAGCTTGGAAAAGGCGTATGGTATTAAACTTTAGACCAGGCTGTTGCTAAGACCCTGACACCTCCAGCAGCTTTCCTCTACCTCTGTTGCTTGCATTACCACTACTGGCAAACACTCTTCAAGCTGTTGAATCTATAGCTTCCTAATAGACTCCCAAGTACCTGAATTTCTTCCGCAAGTGAGCCCACAGATTCAGATACACCAAAGGGCTACAGGTGGACTACCAATGGTAAAAACACAACCCTCCCCATTCCTTGATGCCTGATGAAGAAGCTCAGATCCCTCTCTGCAGGCTTCTCTGAGGTCTATGAAGGAACAACTATCATTCTTACCTCAGCTTGAACTGTCCTCAGTGTCCTTTCCATTCCGCCATCTCTCGGTCTGCTAATAGCATTAGTGACCTTTCTAATAAACTGCTTGCTCAACAAAATAATCTGCCTCAGCATCCTCCTTGAATCCAAAGCATGAGATCTTTTAAATAGACAGATGGCTAAGTGAGAGGATGGCTAGGTGAGTGGGTGGACGGATAGATGGATGGATGTGTGACTAGACATGAAGATGGGTAAATATGTGAATGGATAGCTGGATGACTGCATGGATCATCCCAGGCAGAAAGAAAAATGAGGTGGGGATAGGGGTACAGACTTAGAGGGAGAGGAAAGTACAAAATACCACATTCTGGAAGTTGACAAAGGAAACAAAAGAAAAAGGGATCACAGAGGAGGAGAACTCAACTGAGAGCAAAAACCAATGATCACAGACCGTTGTTGCAGGAATAAGGATACACAGCCCACTTGGATAATATAAAGAGGAGATCATGCGGTGCTGGAGAGATGGCTCAACAGTCAAGAGAATAGACTGCTCTTCCGGAGGACCTGCATTTGACTCCCAACACCCATATGGCACCAAACAACAGTCTAGAACTCTAGTTCCAAGAGAGTCCAACACCTTCGTCTGTCCTCCATAGAGCACTGTGGTACATAGACATATGTGTGTGTGTGTGTGTGTAAAACTCTCACACACATAGAAGTAAATACACCTCAAAAAGAGGGAATCAAAAAAAGACTAATTAAAAAACTTCAGAGAAAGATATAATATAAAAATGTTCACTTGCCATATAATTTTCATGGGAAACTATTTTTAAAATAAGGAAAAAATGTTGTCTTCATCAGCATTGAAAATTCAGATTTTTGATATGTTTCAAACTATCAAAGATGTGTTGGCAGAGATGAACTGTAGATACTGGCCACTTACTTTCACCAAGGCCAGCCTTGAACCTCTCATTCCTCTGTTTTCTCTGGTTGTCCAAAATTTTCTGAAATTTTTAAATTAATCTTTGGGAGCTGGTATGTTTCAAATGCTCCTGATTAATTAGAACACATGTGTGAGAAAGTATGGAGAAGTCTTGAATGGCTACCAAGATTACTCACATGTCTTATAGAGGCGCATATTTTGTCTGCCTCCCCATCACTCATTTGTCTCCTTTCAGTGACTGTCACCTACAGATTGTTCCCAATCAACAACGGCTAGACACTAAGTGAGGTCACCAAGATCTGCTACTCTGATTACCCTAAGCTACCACAACAGGACACAGCTTCTTAAAGACACTTTTCTGGCTTTGTTTCACTTCAACCGGGAAGGGCTGGAGTGTATCTGGACCTTTATTCTTTAAGACCCATTTTCTCTGCAGGTGTAACTTCCCTGTTTTCTGTGGAGGATGAGGTGCAGTTCTGCAATGAGATACACATTCTACACGTGGGCACACAACCTATTTGAATTGGGTTTTTAATTCTGTCATGGAACATATATGTGGTTTTTAGTCATGAAGAGAGGCAAGATGGTATTGGGTTTGTCTGTACTGAGGCTTCGAGTTCATTTGGCATATTTCTCTCTCTCTTTCTTTCTATTTTCCTTTCTTTCTTCCTTTCCCACTGAGACTCCGACATGTTGAATTTACTTTGTAGCTCAGAAGCTATCAGTACATACTGATTTCAACATCAAGAAATTGTTTGCTTAATATGAATTTTAAGGTGGTTGAAGTTGGAAAGAGAGGTATGATAAAAATTCACACTATGAGGTCCAGGAAAACCTGTTCTCGTAGAATAGAGACACCCCACAGATGCCTCCCTCCCCAGCTTCTCCCTGTGTGAAACTCTTTCCCATTTCTTGCCTTTATCTCTCTTCAGTAGCCGTCAACCACAGATGTATTATTTCCACTTCTCAGTCCACAAAGATGCTGGCTTCTTTCCTTCTTGAGTCTCTAATTTTATTTCTATCTGAAAATATCTTGCTCATTCTTGCCCTTTTTTCTCCTGTCTTTCTTTCAATTTTACAAGATGGGCTTAAGCCCTAAGTGTCTTTTTCTCTAGGAAGCATTTTGTTGCTGGGAATCCCAAAATACTCTGGACAGAGTTACTCCATAAGAGGCCCTGTGTGCTCTTGTGCTCTCCAAGACACCTCAGAAGCTAAAGTGTTTGCCAGGCGAGCTGCAACTTACATACATACAACAACAACAACAACAACAACAGAAGGAAGGAAGGAAGGGAGAGAGGGAGGGAGGGAGGGAGGGAGG
>LOJH01009837.1:9064-25802 GCA_001685095.1 Ellobius talpinus
CTCTCTCTCTCTCTCACACACACACACACACACACACACACACACACAAAGATTTTTCTTTTAGGCCCACCAACCAGTCCCCAAATCGGGACATGGGACTTAACATTAGTTATAAATGCTCGGCCTAGATTGGGCTCATTTCTTGCTAGCTCTTATAACTTAACCTGTTTCTCGTTTTCTACATTTTGCTTCAGGGCTTTTTACCTTTCTTTCTGTATGTTCTACTCTGTGTCTGCTGACTAGCAGCTGTCTAGCTGGCCCCAGACGTCTCCCACTCTTTCTTCCTCCTTCCTTCCCCTTCTATTGCTCTTCTTGAGCCTAGAGTTCTCATCCTACTTATTCTCTCTGCTTGCAAGCCCCACCTATCTCTCTCCTGACCTAGCGATTGGCCATTCATTATTTCTATTAGATGTATTTATTAAATGGTCATTTAATAGAGCATTCAGGTGCCTTAGGCAAGCAAGATGAAACCAGTGCAACACATCTTTACATATAAACAAACACAGCATAAATGAATGTATACATGCTTACATCATTAGACAAATACAACACATCTTTGCACAATTAAAGTAATATTCCACAGCATAAGCAAATGTACCATATCTTTACATAGTTAAATATTCCTACAACACACACACCATAGAAACCTTCTCAGAAACCCTATTTATTAGGAACCATTGTTTAGGAAATGTAGACATCACCTCTTTGGTTGGCATCAATGAATTCTTAATGATAAGTCATATGTATCACATTTGCAAACTTAGCAGAATTGTTACTGCATAAAACAAGTGAATGTATTAGATCTTATTAGTGAAGGTTGAAGAGATAATTTAAATAGTCATTTAGAAAACTGAGACATTGGTTGGGTGTGCTGGTTCATATTTGTAATCTCAGCAATTAGGAGGCAGAGGCAGGAGGAGATTTGGCAAGTTCAATGCCAGACTGTTACACATAATGAATTCAAGTCAGGGCTACCTAGTAAGACCATGCCCTCTAATTGGGAAGAAGGGGTCAACAAGAATCTAAACAAATATTGCATGAGTGAATGTAACATGTCTTTACATCAGTAAGCAAATGCAACATAACTTTACACAGTTAAAGTAATATTCCATAGCCTAAACACATGTAACACATCTTTCATGTCATTCAAGAGATGACAGTGAAATATTATCACACAATGCATAAAATATAAGTAACAAACTGCCATATATATATGAAAGAATAAACAGACCGAGCATTGAACATAGAAATATAAATACAGAGGCAGCCACAGAATTTGCATTAGAATCTCTTTGTTCATGAAAGCTTAAGCTTCTGATTTAAACTCTTAGGAGCAACAAGTAATACTGTTGAGTCTGTACACAATCTGCTAAGATCATTTTGCTAAAAGAAATCAAGTAAAATGCTTGAACAGTTCATTTCTTTGGGTTCACTGCTGTGTACTGGAAGGCAAAAATCTTGATCTGCAGATATTTTCTTTTCATTATTTCTAACTCTTCAGTGGCAAGGAACCAATCACTTTTCTTTGTTCACCGCTGCCAGTGCAGCCAAGGTGGAAGGATGTATTCTGAATTTGGAGCTCTGCTATCCCAAATCAACCAACTGAATTCCCTCAGCATTGCCAACAGAATCTATGGGACGAGGACCATCACATTCCACAAGGTAAGGCATGCCTGGGGCCTCTGAATTTCATAGTGTAAAGACGAGGGAGACTGAGAAGAACTTATGGTGGGTGCTCTTTACAATGTTGACTTTGAGCTTAGGGTTTCTGCGAAATGGCTTTATCAAAATTTAGAGTTCTGCAGTATCACATAAAAACCCCCTTCTCTGCAAAATCCATAAAGCTGTGTAAAAACTAGGGTCAGAGATTAAACACAAAATGAAGTCATTTGTAAGAATTGCCCTTTATAGATGGGAAGAAAAGTGAGAGCCATTTCTCGTCTTTACAAAGGCACTTGATGGTAGACTATCAAGAGGTAGTTACAAGTGTATTCAACTAGGAGCCAAGAGAAGATGTGAATTTTCTTTCCATTTATACAAATAACTTTTCTGTCTTTAAAATAAGAGAATTAGGTTTTTTCTAGTTCCAAAAAAGTGGGTTTCAGCCCTTACCCATGTACATTTTAGTGTGTAGCTTCATTGAGTGTTTACTTAATAATCCCCAGGGAAAGTCACTCTTGAACTCATCACAGGTTTTGTTTCATACAATTATTTCATTGTGCTATGACAAAGAAACAAATCTTCCAATAATTCTAGAGACTACAAAGCAGATTATGAAAATTTCAGTTGACAAATGTTAGAGATAATAAGATTTAGATTTGATCCTTATCTAAACTCAAGCCTTCTTCCTGCTATGACCGGCATGAAATACTGGTGTCCTTGGGTCATCTCCATCTGACCAAGATTACTGAAGCATTGAGAGGAAGCTTCAAATATTTGTCTCTCCAGTTTGGTTTCTTAACCTGTCTTAGGTGTCACACATCTCTAATAGAATCTTTGCATCTGAGGCGAGGGAAGTGTTTTGACACTATGGAGTCTTCCTTCTACTGTCACAGAAGCTCACAAAAATGTGTTATATTGAGTGTCTGAGAGACAATGGAAGTCAAAGGCTATCGCCTTTGAGCTGGTAACTTTCTTCCTCTTTGCCTCTCTAAAACAGTGACAGAGACATAACATAGATAAATGTTAGTTTAGGGAGGTGGTTTTCAGTTGCTCCTGGGGTAAGAGGTCATATAATTCACCTTCTAACTTTGAGGAGGAAAGCATCGGGACCGGCAAAAGAGTTATTCATATGCAATTCATCATTTTGACTTGAATGCACTGGTATAAGAAAGTCCATGACATAATGAGAAAACATCCAAATGTTTCTGGTATTTTTCTTTATTTGGAAATCTTTGTATTTAAAGACAAGTGCTCATGGACATATGGACATCCTTCCTTTTAAGTGTGTTAAATCAGCAGACTTTTGTCTCCGTGTTAGGACTTTAGAACATTCTGAGCTACAAAGTTCTTTCTTGTGTGTGTGTGTCTGTGTGTGTCTGTGTATGTATGTGTGTGTGCTCATGTGTATGCATGTGTATGTATTGTGTGTCACTGTAGGAGTGAAAACCTGAGCCACGTGTGTATGTGGAAGTCAGAGGACGGCTTTGGGTATCTGTTCTCTCTTGCCATCTTTTCTAAAAGAGGGTCTCTTCCTGTTCAGCACTGCTTAAGTTGAGTAACCCAGTCACTAGCTCCTGGGGATTTCCCTTTTCTCTGCTCTTTTTCTCACTGTAGGAGGACTGGAGTCATGTGCATGGCACCTGGCTTTTGCACAGGTCTGGGGATGCCAACTCTGCTCCTCACGCTTGCACAGCAAATGTTTCACAGATGGGAGATTTCCCTCTATATACATGTTGCTTTTGTTGGCTAGTTAATGAAACTGTTTTGGCCAATAGTTTAGTAGAATAAAGCCAGGCAGGACATTTGAGCCAAGATACAGAGAAAAAGAAAGCGGAGTGAAGCAGATGCCAGCCAGCTGCCAAGGAAACATGACATGTAGAAAATGAGGTAAAGCCAAGGCCATGTGGCAATACATAAATTAATAGAAATTAGTTAATTTCAGATGCCAGAGCTAGCTAGGAATATGCCTGAGCTATTGGTCAAACAATGATGTAATTGGTATAGTTTCTGTGTGGACATTCGGGGTGGACAGTCAGGAAATGCAAGTGCAGTCTCCGTCTACACTTCACTCAATGGCCATCTTTCCAGACCTCTCTGCACTATTCCTGTGTTGTCATTCAATTGTCCTTTCTTTAACAGCAATATTTAAGATGTTCTGAGAGACTGTTCCAAGCCAAGTTGCAAACTGTTGATTTTGAACTGTCTACAGAAGAGACAAGGAAAAGTATTAATACTTGGGTTGAGAATAAAACTAAAGGTAAGGATAATTGTGTGTGTGAACATATATATGTATCTGAATGTGCACAAAACTTTAATGTCTATCTTATGTTTACAAACTTTATCTGTGCTCCTTTGGTAAAAGTCATACCTTGCTATGCGAACAAGGAAGCAGAAGTTAACTAGTGTGAATTCTAAATGCAGGTAGATAGATAACAATGAAAGAACTGGAAACATACTTTGCAATATATTTTGTGACCATTCCTCCTAAGTAATATATGGCAGAAGACTCTGAGATAGTAAACATCATTTCTGCTTTAAGGGGATGTCATAAATTCAGCAGATTTTATTAAAATTAATTCACTCCTTCATTCAGAAACGTATGTTAAGCATCTGTGCATGTTCATTGTTTTCACATGTTAGTTATGGGGTAGACTCTGTTTTATAATGAAAATTAAAACCTTCTTCAGGATTAGAGTTGAGTGCTGTGCCTACCTGTGCTTCATGTTAGATGGCAGGGTACATTCCAAAAAGAGTTTCTAGGTTTCATCACACTGAAAGGCACCAAAGCAGCTGGTCAGAATATTCACAAAGCAGACAACTTCTGGAACCTTCCAAACAAATTCCAGATTTCAAATATGCCTTTGCTTTAAGTGGTCTTTATATTTGCAATGCACTACTTCTCATACACTACAAGGGTAAGTGGCCCAGAATGGAGGCACATGCCTATAACCCTGGCATATTGCTGAAAAGGCAGGGCAACCAACAATGCAAGTCTGTGATAGCCTTGTCTGCAAAGCAAGTCCAGCACAGCCTGATAGATGGTGAATTACAGAACAGCCTGGTCTACACAGCCTGTTCCATACACTGAGTTCTAGTACAGCCTGGTCTGAACAGTAAGCTCTACCACAGCCTGGGCTACAGAGACAATTATGCAAACAACCCTGTTTAAATTCAGTGGTTCACTTACACAAAGCCTAAAAAATAGAAAGGAGACTTACTGGGCACAAAAGTTATTTCAGTGAGAGAAGGAGAAGTTGAAGAAGGATAATAAGACAAAAATTCATTGTATGTATTCATGAAACTGTCAAATAAAAATCCCCCACTATCATAAACACAACAAAATGAGCAAAAAAGTAAAAAAGTAAGAAGGTCTGGGAAATAACCTATCAATAAAGAGCTGCTTAGCATGAGGACCTGAGTCTGATGCCTAGAAACCTGTGTAGAAAAAGCTGTGTGTGATGCTGCCTACTGTGACCTTCTTGCTGGTGAGCTGAGACAGGCAGAGTAACTGCGAGCTCCAGGCCAATAGGAGACCAACTAAGGAGTGACAGTCAGTGATCTCTGACGTCTATGGGCATACACACAGGCATACTCACACATGTACACACACTTTCCCACACCCATGCATAATTTAATTTAATTTAAAAGTCTCGGGGGGGGGTGCGCGTGCATGATGCATGTGCCAAGGTGCTCTTGTGGAGATCAGAGAATGACTGGGAGTCAGCTTTTTCACATCTATCACGAGTTCTTTTGATGGAGCGGCAGACTTGAGTAGTAAGTGCTTCCACCTGCTAAGGCAGTTCTTGCCTTTCTAATGCTGTGATCCTTTAACACAGTTCCTCATATTTGTGACCCCCAACCATACAATTATTTTGTTACTACTTCATAACTGCAATTTTGCTACTGTTATGAATTGAAATGTAAATATCTGACACCCAGGATATCTGATTTGCAAGCCCCAAAGGGATTGTGACTCCTAGGTTGAGACCTACTGTGCTAAGCCATCTTGTTCACCTGGGGTGGGGTGTGATCTTTTAAACGCAAACTATGGAAGTTACTGTCTGAGAAAACAACTTTTTCAAATACCTATTATCAGCAAGTTAATCCAAATAAAATCACCTCTTCTTTTGTTTGTTTTACTACAAGGAAAAGTCACAAACTTATTTGGAAAGGGTACAATTGATCCTTCCTCTGTCATGGTCCTAGTGAGTGCCATATATTTCAAGGGACAATGGAAAAATAAATTCGAGAAAAGAGACACAGTGAAAGCTCCCTTTCACATAAGTGTGGTAAGTATTTCATTTTCAAATTGACGACAAGTCTTGGAAAACTGCAATAATTTAAGCACAATTCAGAAAAATTTCATGGAAACATTGCTGTAGTTAGCTGAAGGCTTTTACTTTTCAAAATATGAGTAACTTTTCTCACTAGACATGAGACTGGACAGAGACTCCCTGAAAAGTGGAAACCTTGTCTCTTCCCAGTGTTCTACTCCTGAAGCCTTGAGGTGAATCACATGACGGTTGCTTCCTGTGACAGCTGATACAACTAAGCTGTTGTCCCAGACAGTATCCACATGGCTTAGAGGAGATAATGAGCCTCCCGTTTGATTCCCAACATAAGTCATTTTAGCTAGATTCTCTGTGTTTAATTAAAGACCCCAATCATCCCTGTATTATTATACTTCTATAGTCTCTAATTTTGACTTATTTTAAGATTACAAAATTGATAACCTGTGCAAAAGAAAGTAATGAAAGAGTGCAGTTAACAGTTACACTTTAGAGCGCTAACACAAATGTTCCTATTGTAAAAATAAAGTACACATACATATCCACTGCTTAAACACAATCTCTTTAAAAATAGGGTAAAAGTGCAGTTGTGGACATGATGTATCAGACTGGAACGTTTAAGCTGGCCTTCATAAAGGAGCCACAGATGCAAGTCCTTGAGCTGCCCTATGCCAACAACAATCTAAGAATGATCATCTTGCTTCCAGTAGGCATGGCGAATGTAAACCAGGTAGAGGCCCAGCAGTGCCACCCACACCCAGCATATGTGTCAGTGAATGCATGTGGCTGTTTGTGTGTGCATGTATGTGTGGATGCACACTGTTACACACATACTCTGTGTGCACTGTGATATCTGTATGATCAGTCATGGGCTCATGACTAGGTTTAGTAGACTTTCCCCAGGAGTTGTAGATTCCTGCTCTTTAGGACTATATTCAGGCAAGACAAGCACTACATTTATTGAAAAAGTGACCAAGGTTCACCATGTTACACAACATAAATGTATGTACATATCCCTCATGAGACACTTAGTGGCCCTCTTTCTGCAATAATGATATGTCATGCTGATGAGATTCCTGGGCCCTAGAGAGTTACTAAAGCCTTGCTAAGGGGAAGTTTTCTGATCTAACCAGAGGATACACTCACAGGCTAACCATTTTTTTCAACCTGATTTGGTAAGGAAATAACACCACAGCCAGGAAGGAAAGATAGCAGTGGCAGAAATTTGGATTCAGTCTCCTTTCCCTGGTTGTAGTCAAAGGGTCTTAGCACAGAGAGACCTAGAAGTGATGATGGCATCTTACCCCAACCTAGCCGTGACCTACCCAGTACTGCAGAACATTGCATAAAATGAAGTTTCTTAGGAGAACAGCTACGCTCTGGGACTGGGGAAGCTGATTCATACAGTAGGGTGGTCACAGTCAGTTACTAAGTCAGCCAGTGACTAAGAGTTGGCATGGTTGTTTCCTGAAAGAGCCTGGTTGGGCTATATGCATTTGGATTAGGGAGGGAGATGGATGCCAGTTCAGAGGGAGCTGGAATGTGAGAAGCATAGCTGTTCTCTAGGAATACATATGCTTACAAGTGTGGCCAGTTCAAAGGGGATTAAGACCCTGGGAACTTGCAGTTAGCTGGGGTGGAGGACACTAAAGTCAGCAATTTGGAAGCAGTTTAAACTTCTCTTAAAGTCATGAGCAAAATATGGAAGCTATGAATGAGAATGAGGAAGCTGGGGGGTGGTGTTCTTGAGAATTCTCTCCATGTGAGTTTCACTAGATGTATAGAAGATGGGAAGATCAAGTGAGAAGACCCTGATCCAGGGAGAATATGAGCACACGTTAGTGTGCTAACTGTGAGGCAGTTGAGATCTGTTTGCTTTCTATTATAACTCGGATTAGACCTAGCAAATGAAAATAATAAAAAGATACTTTGACAGAAAATCTACCTTTATCTTATTTTGTATTATGAGAATGTATTGAGAAGGTATAAAATGTATTGAACTTTGGAACAAGATAACAATAAAAATGATACAGTATATAATGCTGTAGAGGATTTTCTGTAGGGCATTAAATACCCAATGTTATTATTTAAATGACAAACAAAATGATGAAGCTTGATTTTATCATGAGAAGTCAGTAGCTGGGACCATTTGGGAAACCCACGTACATATGTGGGTGTTGAAATGCCAGTCAGAAAGAAGTACAAAGGCATTAAGGTGAGCATGTACCATGTTGAAGTTGGAGAAACATAACAGAAAGAGTAAAGGGCACCAAGGAGATTGAAGCCATTAGGAGTGGGACAAAGTGATCTGGCATCTTAGAAGCCAAATGAGAACTAAGTTCATAAAGATGTGACTCCAAATTTCAGATGTGAGGGCCAATAAGAAAGAAATGGTGGATTGATTCAGGAAGCAGGCATAGAACGACGCCAGGGCAATAAGCAGGGAGGCTTAGGTAAAGGCTAAATGTTGAGGGAAATCAAAAATGTACATTGAGAAAGTCAGTGAGGGAACATAGAGGAGACATAGGCAACAGGAAGGGAAGATCTGACGTAGTGCGTGAGCGTTATGGGCTGAGAAGCCAGCAAGAAGCTGGACCGTTCTCAATGTGAATTACAGAAACATCTGCTTTACTCAGAAGCTATGTTTTGGCTCATGTGTGAACATCTGTATTTTGACTCTTAGATAGAAAAACACCTGAACATGAAGATGCTTCAAGAGTGGACCAACTCTTCTAACATGGTGGAAAGAGAAGTGGGTGTTCACATTCCCAAATTCAACCTTGCAGTAAAATACGACCTAAACTCCCTATTGAAATCCCTAGGGATGAGGGACATCTTCAGCGTGGCCACAGCTGATCTCTCAGGAATGTCACCTGACAAAGGCCTATATTTATCCAAGGTTGTTCACAAGTCCTATGTGGATGTCAACGAGGAAGGCACCGAGGCGGCAGCGGCCACCGGGGAGAGTGTCGCTGTGAAGCGACTCCCCGTCACAGTTCAGTTCACGGCGAATTCTCCCTTCCTGTTCATAATTCAGGATAAGTCTGGCAATATTTTATTTACTGGCAAGTTGGTCTCTCCGTAGACAGAGGGCCTTGTGGCGGCCTCAGAGATAGGTAAAATGGACAGGACACAAGGGGCCGACAGTTTGCATCTTAGCGTTTGTGTGTCTACAAAGCAGGTCTATCAGATGGTAGATCTTTAGTCCGACTCTGTGAGCTAGTGAACCTCAGACTAGAGCAGTCATGGGAAAAGGTAGATTTACACCAGCACTTTTCTGGATTTCTTATTTTTGAGACCTCATTTGAGTACTGAGTAACATGATTGAATTAGAGAAGGGCTGAATATTTTGAGTTTTCTATATTAGTGAGATTGTGAATGAGTGACTACTGCAAATAGATCAAAAGTTTCTATGTTAGATTGACATTTAAATATAAATTTCCTGCATGCATAAATAAAGTAGTGTGAATTTTCGCTCAAACCGCTACATTGATCATAATAAATGGACAGTGCTTAAACTCTGAGGATGGAATATCCTGTGTCAGTTAGTTAACTGTGGGGCTGAGCTTTCTTATTCAGCAAACATTTTTCCCTTTTCCTAAAAAAGATCCTTTGACAATTTACATGTACATAATGAATTTCGGTCATTTTCATCCCCCCTCATTATTGTCTCTCATTCCCCTCTCTTTTCTTTGGAAACCTTTCTTCTTTCCCATAATTCCTCCTCCTCTACCAATCTCTCCTTTGTGAGCCACTGAGTTTAAATGAGGGTTACTTGCATAAGAAGTGTGGGTGAGAGACTGTTTCCTGGAGCACAGGGAACGAGAAGAAAGTGGCCCCCAGTACCCTGCTTACTGTTTCTGCTACAGTTCCTCGGGAAGGCAGTCTTCTGAGCTTCTTCTCTTGTAATGAAATGTTTATCTGTTAATGGACCTGACTTTGTGCAGTAGCCATGACTGCAGAGACTTCCTGAGGGTGTGACTCCAGGAGATGTGTTTCACAACACTCCTGCTCGGGCTTCTGCTTTAACCCTTTCTGCCCCTCTTCCTGACCCTTGCAAGGCTATGGTGCAGATGTCATGTTTGGGCTGAGCACTCAGTCAGTTATTCTAAGCACTGCCATTTATGGCCAAACCCTTATGGTTAAACTATATGATACATTTATTATGCTTTAAAAAACAGCAATTCCGTAAATATAATTCTCAGAAGAACAAAAGATATCAGTTGAATGTTTTTGTCTTAGGAAAAGATTTTGTATTTTCCACCAAAGATACCACAGAACAATAACCAGATGATAGGCATCACAATGTAATGGTATGATACATGAAGGTCTGAACTATTATGATGGATGTATGTTATGTGGCTTTTCCTCAGGGGACTGGGACAAATTTCTATCTATTCACACCAGAAAAAGCACTGATGACAAAGCAAGGGAATAATTCTACCCATGCCTAGCTTAGTGAACCAGTGAGTTTGTTAGGGATTACTTATATAGGTGGAAAGGTTCATTTATGACCATTAGTTACACAAAGGTATCTATATCACCATAAAAGCCCATCTCAGGATGGTTGACAGCTCATGAACATTATACCCTGGACCTTTCTCCTTGACACTGAGGCAGCTTGGCTAGTCAGAAAACCTCTTTCCCCAGGAATTGTCAGTGTTTATGTAAAAATGGAGAGGGGTCTTGTGAACTTGTGAATCTTGTAAGTTTCAGGAGCTTTGTAAGGCTTGTGATTTCAATTATTTCCTGAGTCTTAGTGAGCCTCCATCCCTCAGAGAACATTTCAGTTCATATGAAATATCTATACAACACTGCAGAAAAAGAAAGACTTTTTTGCTAAACACACCAAAGAGGTCATACAGCCCAGGAAAGACTGTGTCCTAGAATCTGTTCCTGGCTATACAGGAGCACAGACTGACTTCATCACACAGACCAGTTTTATGATTTAGCTGTTTCAGGTACCAAAGGCTCTTGTATGAGAAGTCTTGGTTGGTAGCTGATAGCGCTGTGGTGCCCTTGGGGAGTAGTGAAATACTTAGGAAGAGGGGCCTACTAGAAGAATACCAGGTCAGTGACAGTGTGATCTCAAAGACGTGGTTCTCTTCAATTGTTTAAGAACATCAAAGTAGGATCTCTTGAAGGTGTGGGAAAGAAGTTGAAAGTCATCATCGTGAGTCAAAGCTGAAGATAATTATTGTAAGTTTCAGAAATATTGATGTAGACACCAGGCAATGACGTGGGACTTAGACTGCAATTAAGCCTATCCTGGAAATTGAGGTGAGAGGGATATGGAATGGAGAGTGACATATCAGACACTGGACTCCTTTTGTAGACTTTCCTTGTAGTGTGGGGTAGGAGCTTGTGTATTAAATGGTTAGTCTAGGTCATCCTAGACTAATACACAAAACCACTAGGGTGTGCTCTAGAGAAACCTAAACTATATCTACATATGTATAATAAATGATATACAGAGAGAGAGAGAAAGAGAGAGAGAGAGGTGAGAGAGCATAAGAGGAAGTGGTTCATGCCATCTTTTAGCTTTAGAATGGGGGGAGAATTTCCTGTGTTAGAGGATTTCAGTCTATTTTCCCTTAAAATCTTCAATTGATTCCATGATGTCACCCATTCTATGGAAGATAATCTGCTTTACACAAAGTATACTGATTCAAATGCTAATCTTAGGTTAACAATACCACCACAACAGCATCTTGGCTGTTGTTTGGCCAAATAAATCACTGCATTCTGAGACCCAGGCAAGTGGGCTCAAAAAATTAAAAATCATTGAGATTGGAGAGATGGCTTAGAAGTTAATATCAAGATCACTTGCTGTTCTTCCAAAGGTCATGAGTTCAGTTTCTAGCACCCAGGATGAGTAGTCTACAGAATGGGAGAGAATATTTTCCAGCTATACATCTGACAGATGATTAATATCTGTATAAAGAAATACAAAACCAAAGAGTTAATAAAACAGAGACATAATTAAAATTGTGCTATGGATCTGAAAAGAGAATTCCAACTAGAAGAAATAAAAAGACTAAGAAATATCTGAAAGTGCTTATCATCCTTATCAACCAGGGAAATGAAATTTAAAACAACTCTGAGTTTTCACCTCACTCCAATCAGAATGGTTAAAACCAACAAAATAAGTGACAACAAATCCTGGTAAGAATGTGGGGAAAGAGGAACCCTCATTTATGTTGGTGGGATTGCAGACTGGTTCAATCACTCAGGAAATCAGTGTGGAGATCTGTGGTGCCTACACCACCTGGAACCGTGGTTGTGTGAGGGACTGGGGATTAAAGAACACACAGAGACATCGGTCACTCTTGAAGCAAGAATGCCAATTTTATTATGTTTCCAGACAGTTTATATAGTGCTCTCCTTGACTAATGGCCAAGCCCTAGCTCTGGGATTTTTCCACTGCAAGCCCACCAGAAACCACTTCCTTGTTATCAGAAACTCATGAGGGTTCCATGCTCAGAGCAGCTGCAAGCATAGGAAAACAAATTGTTTACTCCAGCAGGCAAGAGGTCATAGAAAGTTCAGGGTCTGAGGGTCTGTATCTCCCAACAGAAATATCTCAAAAAGCTGAATATGAATTTATCATATGACCCAAATATACAACTCCTTGGCATTTGCCCAAAGAACTGATGTCCGTCTCCACAGATATGTGCATAGTTATGCTCATAACCGTTGTATTTAAAATAACTAGAGAGTGGACAAACCCTAAATGTTCTCCCACTGACAAATGGGCAATGGATACATAGTTCAGATAAACCCTGTAAAGAAAAAGGAAATCATGAAGTTTGTCAGTTAGTGGATGGAACTGGAAAATATATAAAGTGAGGTAACACATACCTAGAAAGACCAACTACATCTTCTCTCTCATTTGTGAACTTAAAGTCTCTTTAGCCGAAGGGAGATCATGTCTGGTCGTGTAAATGTGCCACTACCTATGACTAGTGAGATCACAGATCACAGAGGGGAGCTTGCTAATGCAAATCTCCTTCCAATAGAAGTCTTAATTACAAAATACTTATCCTATACCATCAGATAAGTGTGTTGCTCTCCCCTCTCACTAAACTACCTTCTTTAGCAGTAAAGGCCATGGCAGAAAGCTACAAATGGTCAACATGCAATGAATGATGGACTAGGGTTCCCTGAAACAGTTGATAAGTTTACAATACAACTCTTACATCTAGGGATTATGAAAAGATAGGGAGAAAAGATTGCAAAAGCAAGGTGATCAGGAAAGTCTGCTACAAAGATCATGTCTTCTAGCTATGATAGGAAAGGTGCACTCATGCAATCTCAATGACATGACTGCTAAAACAAGACCTTATTAATGATAACACCAATCCCTGGACAATGACAACACCAGTGACATACCGGCATGTATGGAGGAAATCACATTGTATCCCATCTCTAAAAAGTTACAGATGATTAGAGACCTTAAAGAGAGGGAGAATTAGTCTTCCTTGGGGATGAGCCCCTTAATTGTTATCTGATTCCAAATGATCAGCCCTAAACATATACAAACAAACATTAGTAAAATTTCTTAGTGGGCAATCCTTCTCCTGGGCCAACATGGAATTGTGGTAATGCTTTAAGTGTAGCAAGTCTGTGATTGCTTCAAATCTTAAATAGTCTGTTCAGTAATTAAGTGTATTTTGAGACAGATATTAATTCACAATAACAGTTCTAAAAAGTGGTGTAGATCCAACACTGTTAATTTTGATTAAGAGGTTATTAGGAATACAGTTTCAGTGTTGATGGGTGGGTAGGTGGGGGCATTAGCCCATCTCTCGCCCACACATGTACCACATGACAGCTGAGTAATGGGGATAGGTCTCCCATGATGTCCCCTCCAGCCCCCCACCATCAATGCCTGAGGCAGGTGAGCGAGCCTGAGGCCATAAGAACAGGAATACAGCCCCTGCTCCCCCCCAGCTACAACACTTGGGAAAGCAGGCCCTGCATCTCATCTGAGCAGCATAATAGAGCCAATCCTGCTCTATTAATCCTGGAGGCATGGGTGAGCCAGTGCTGAAGTTGTGATCATGGGAGATCTGTCTCCATTGCTCATCTTTCATGTGGTGGCATGGATCAGGGAGAGATGCCATACCTCTGCTGTCCCACCCTTCAGTGCCTGAGACAGATGGAAGAACTGAGCCTGAGGCTGTAAGAGCAGGAGAGCAGCCCCCGTTCTCCTCAGGGGGACACTCAGGGCAGTGGCCCCTATACCATATCTGGGTAACACAGTAGCGCAGGCCCTGAGGTGTAGATATGGAGATCCCACCCTGAGAACATGAAAACAGAGGAACTGGCCCTGGCCCTGGCCCTGGCCCTGGCTCATAACTGCAAGGGTTGAACTCTCCAGGGAAATGTGAACTCACCCTGGTGATGAGGACAAGGGAGAGCTGGCAGGCCGACCAACTCGGCAACTACCAAGCCTCAGAACTAGGCTTTTTTTCCTCTTAATTTTTATTTTAATTTTGGAGTAGGGAGGTTGCAAGGACAGAGGGTGAATATGCAGGGATGGAAAATAAATGGGATGTAGATGCATTTTTATGAAAGACACAGGGAATAAATTAAAAATTCATCTCTTAGACCTTGGAGCACTCTTCCCTAAATGGGTGTCTCCATCAAATCTCTTCCTCCAGAGCTCAGGAAACCCCAAAGAAGAGAATGTACAAAGAGAGTAAGAGGAAGATGGAATGGAGAACACACACAAAAAAACTGAACTTGAGCAAAGCTCATATGAACTCACAGAAGCTGAAGCAGCATGCCCAGGCCTGCACAGCTCTGCACCAGGTCTTCTGTGTATAAATAATAAGACTTCCAGTTTAGTGCTTTTGTGGGAATCCTGGGTGTGCAAATGAGTGGGTCTCTGATCTTGTGCTTTCTATTGGGCTCTTTTCCTTCCATTGGTTTGTCTTGTCCAACTTCAATGCAGTGTTGTTTTTTTGTCTTATTATATTTTATTATTATCTCTTAGAAGTCTGTTCTTTCCTAATGAAAGACAGAAGGGGAGTAGATCTGGAAGGGAGGGAAGATGGTGAGAAGTGGGAGGAGTAGAGAGAGGGGAACCATAATCAGTGCATATTATGTAAGAGAATCTATTTTCAATAATGAAAAGGGGGGAAATAAAATCTCCTGACCCACCCTAGACCTGGATCTTAACAAGATTCTTCCATGGACAGTGTGTGCCCTGAGCTCTGAGCATGATTACAGAGAATTGTGCTCTCCCGCAGCTGGAAAAGATCCAAACAGCCACAGTTTTGAAAAACAAAGTCGAGGAAGAACTCATTTCAAGACACTGTAAATCTGATCATGTGACACTGTCAAACTGATAGCTGGATCAGCAGAACAGTCTGGGGAGATCAAAACAGAATCACAAATAAAGCTAACTGGTCTGTGAGAAGGAGCAGGGACATTCCGATGGAGCTCCATGCCCTTTGCTTACTTTCTCCTAGAAGCCTAAAGTTGCTCCAGAATAAAGAAAAAATAAAGAAGTGAGGAGACAGATTTCCTTGACCTAGATTTCAGGTAAGTCTGTTTTCCTTAGCTGTTCTTTAAACAGCATTTTATTTTGATCCTATTGTTTTTATTCCTTAAGTTTTGAGTCTACAGTGTCTTTCCCTCTTTGTGTGAGCACTGGGTCCTCAGTGTGTGTTAATCTCTTTGGTAACCATAACGTCACAGTAACTCGGAAAAATTGCTGTTTCCTTAAAACATTCACACCCATACCTTCAATGGCCAGGAAAGCATTTCCTCGTGGTACATAAACAGTATCAAACCAGAATCTGAGTCATGGTGCTTTGGTGGGGCATAGACAAGGGCATTGTGCTTACAAGGGCCACTCCCATATGAAGTCTGTGCCCAGGATCCTCCCTCAGGATAGCTTGCTGTAAACTTAAAGGGATGAGACTCTAACCCACAATTTGGGTAGTAGTTCAGTAAAAGACTTGTCTATGTACTTACTGAGTAGCCCAGGCTTTTCTGGCTGCTTCTAAATCTGGCACATTTTTTTTTCTCAGACATTTTGAGAAGCAGGAGGGAACAGAGAAAGGGAAGAAATTCAATATTTGAGGCTGCTCTTGGGACAACCTGTCTTAAAACTCCTGCATTTGAGGAACTTAGTTCTTTCCTCATGTTTGTCCTTGAAACATTTGGGCTAATAGTGACTCCATGCCTAGTTTAATTGTCTTGGTCATAGGTAATGATTGCTGTTCTGGCTTCATGATTGATAGCAAGTCATTTTACTTTAAAACATGTTATGATTTTGACAATATTTATATGGTTACCTTAATACTGCCATGACTTACTCTGAGGTCACCATATTAACTAGTCATTAGTAACTGAAGGAAGCAGGCTAAGCAGAAGCTTGTGCAAACTCCAGTTTTCCTGACTTCACTAAGCCCAAGTCTGCTCCTGTAGTAGGGAGGTTGCATGTTGGTTCCCGGCTGCCCCACTAGCTTAGACCTGAAATAATCACATGGAAACCATATTAATTAAAACACTGCTTGGCCCATTAGCCCTAGATTATTATTGGCTAACTCTTACATATTAATTTAACCCATCTCTATTAATCTGTGTATCTCCACATGGCTATGGCTTACTGGCTAAATTTTGGGCATCTATTTCCAGCAGGGCTCCATGGCTTCTTTCTGACTTTGCCCTTCTTTCTCCCAGCATACAGCCTAGCTTTTCCAGCCTAGTTCTGTTCTTCCTTGCCATAGGCTCAAAGCAGTTCCTTATTCATTAACCAATGAAAGCAACAC
>LOJH01009838.1:7095-28042 GCA_001685095.1 Ellobius talpinus
AGAGAGAGAGAGAGAGAGAGAGAGAGAGAGAGAGAGAGAGAGAGAGATTGGGCCAGTCTTGGGCTTTTAAAACCTCCAAGCTCCCCTCCAGATCCTCACCTTCTCCAGCAAGGCTGCATGGACCCCAGTAAGGACATACCTCCTAAGGCTTCTCTAGCACTTCCCCTAACTAGGACCAAGCATTCAAGCATATGAGCCTATGAGGGCCATTCCCATTTTAACTACCATACTGCAGGAATCACATGAGCATTGAATAATTTAAAATACATAAAGAATACAGAATACTATCTGGCAGGCAATGAATTCTTTGGTTTAGGATATTATTTCCATTCTAATTAATTAATGAAGACATTTTGAGCTTTATTATTTTACTCAGTTTTCACATTAGCTTTATACAATTAATGTAAAGATTTTTAAAATCCTTTCTTTCTCATGTTAAAATTGTTCCCCTAATAAACACAAAAGTCTCCATTTTACGAAGATTCAAATTCCTCATATTTTCTCCATGATCCATGATATAAGTAAGTGAAGTCTTCAGCAGTGGGGTCTTACCATCATGTTGTGAAGGGAATCAACAGCCTTGGCAATAGATGGTGATGTTTGGGGATGAAGATTCTACAGGATGGCTATATTCCTGATGCTGGAGGTTTTACTTGGTTGTATATGATGTTTAGTTAGGACATTGTCTCTCCTATAATATGATGACTTCATTTAAACTCCTTCCATATATGCATGTTTCAGGAAACCTCTATAGTATTTTAGTATTTTATCTGGCTCTTCAAAAGGTCTTTCATCTTAATTGTCTCTCCCCGTAATGCATCCTTTATGTTGCCTTCCTACCCTCCTTCCCATTTAATCCTTCTATTCTAGTTTGTCCTCTATCTCTTTATAATGATATATTCTGTTTCCCCTTTCTTGGAATGTCCCATCCTTCTTGTCTCTTACTAGGTACATATCTTTTATGGATATTTGGAATAAAACACATATATCTAAAGTTTAAAACTCACACCGACATATAATAGAAAATATGCAATATTTTTCTCTTTGGGTCTGGGTTACTTCACTCAGGATGATTGTTTCTAGTTCTGTCCATGTACCTGCAAATTTCACAATGTCATTTTTTTAAACAGCTGAATAATACGATATTTTACAAATTTACCACATTTTCTTCTTCCATTCTTCTGTTGAGGGACATCTAAGTTATTTCTGATTTCTAGCTTTTATGAATACAGCAGCAATGAACATGGTTAAGCAAGTGCCCTTGTGATAGGAAGAAGGATCTTTGGGGTATATTCCCAGAAGTGGTATACCTGGGTCTTGAGGTAGATACACTCCCAGATTCGCGAAAAACCACCACACTGATTTACATAGTCACTAGGGAAGTTCACACTTCCACCAGCAATGGATGAGTGCCCCCCACCCCCACAGCCTCACTAACGTCAGCTCTTATTTGTTTTTTTTACTCTTGGCCATCCTAATTGGTGTAAAATGAAATATCAAAGTAGTTTTGTGTTTCTCAGTTGACTAATGATGCTGAATATTTTCTAAATGTTCTTTTCAGCCATTTGTATTTATTCTTTGAGAACTCTCTGTTTCATTATATACCCCATGTTTGATTGTGTGATTTGGCTTTCTTGATGTTTAGTTTTTTTAGTTATTTGTATATTCTAGATGTTAAGCCTCTATCAGATGGACAATTAGTAATTTTTTCCCAATTCTCTAGGCTACCACTCTCGTTTTCCTAACAAACAAAAAGGGCTTTGTTTCATGATTCAAAATACTCATATTTTTAGCTTGATAATTTAAAAATATTATTTTGATTATGATTGGAAGATATGACTAACAACATCTGTTTTTCACTTTGGGGGACAGGATTTTTTTAAAAACCCCATATACATGACATAACTCATGTTATTTCTAAATAACTATTTTTTATTTCATCAAATCATTTTTGCTGTTATTCACTTATTGTTCAATTTCTTATTGCTTTTTAAAGCAACTTATTACAGTATCTTATCCCAATTTTGTTAGATTCTTCTTGAACTTCCATTTTGTTACATTGTACATATTTAGTTGCCATCATCATTAGTTCATAATAATTTTATCTTAATTCTTGAACCAAATAATTCACTATGAAATGCTGCTTAATGTTTTTATTGTTTTCAACCTTAAACTCTTTTATTTTCTATTAGCATTGAGATCTGCCTTGTATTATCCTTGAAGCTATTGTGGGCAGATGGATGTTTTCTTTTTTTTCTGGAAGATATATACATTTTTCTTTCCTAAATCTCATGTTTCTTTAAATGTCTTTTTGATTTACTATTTCATCACATGTGAGCAAACGTTTTACCTGCATGTATGTTTGTATAACACATGTGTGTCTGGTGCTCAAGGAGATCATGAGAGGGCATCAGATCCCCTGAAATTGGAGTTACAGAGGTGGTAAGCCACTGTGTGGGTCTTGAAAACAGAACCCAGGCCCTCTGCTAGAGCAGCAAGTGCTCTTAATCAGTGAGTCCTTGCTCCAGCCTCTCAATTTTTCCTTAAGATTCATAGATTTTAGCAATATATGCCAAACTTATTTTCTCAACCTCATCAGGAACTCATTCCATTTTTTTTCCTCTGTGAAGAATCTCCTTTTCTTCACTTGGGGTAAATGTCTTCCATTGCTTAATTATTGCCTCACTCCATCTGTTCCTCTGTCTATTTTGAGTTCTTATTAATTCTGTCTTAAACTTCCTAGAGCTGTACTTCAAATTGCTTTTACTTACTTTATAACTTCCAAATCTTTGGAATTTGTTTTGCACTTAAAGATATTTATTTGACAGGGTCTTCCTGCCTGATGTATCGGATCTGCTGTCCCTTTAAACATATCTTCTGAGTTATAAAATTTCAACATCACTTTTTGTTTCTAAAAGACCTTATACCATATAATTGAATTTCCTTCCATCATCTATTTATGTATTCTGTCAGGGAGATAGTTTCTCTGTGTCTTCTGGACCAGCAGGTTTTTGCTAGAAACCAACTGCACAGACTCAGCACCTCTTTCTTGATTCTGGCTCATTTCAAAAATTTTATTGATTTTTTCCAGACTACTTTGGGATGGCTCATCCTCAAGTCATTGTCTTATATAGATACTTTATATCTTCCAACTTTACCCTGGAAACAAAAAAGCATATTTACTGATGAAATGTCACAGGAATTCTTATTAAAGTCAGGAACAAGCCAAGGAAAGCTCTGTCATAGTCGCTGTGTTGGTGAGCATAGCCAATAGAATAAGACAAGAAAGAAATTAGTTGTGTTAATTAGAAAGGAAAACAAAAAGTTGGCACTGTTTACAAATAATGTCCTATAACTAGAAAAATGTGTAAGTGTATATATAAATCAAAGTTTTGTTAGAACTATACGTTTTCTTCAATGATTATCAGTTATAAAATTAGCCTTCAAATCTCAGGTAGCCATCAATAACAGAAATGAATATCTCAAAACTTCTAGAAATAAACCTATCAAGAAATAAATTTATGATATATAAGAAAAAAAACTATGAGAGTCTGCCGTGGGACAATGGTCTGTGCCCTGTCACTTATATTTTAAATAAATGCTGATTGGCAAGCAGCCAGGCAGGAAGTATAGGTGGGGTGACCAGGAAGGAAGTAGAGGTAGGGCAGCAAGAATTCTGGGAATAGGGAAGTTCAGTCCTCAGTCGTGACCCAGCCACAGAAGAAGCAAGATGTGACTGCATTGCTGAATAAGGTACAAAGCCACGTGGTTAACATAGACAAGAATAATGGGTTAATATAAGTTATAAGAGTTAATAAGAAGCCTGAGCTAATGGGCCAATCAGTTTATAACTAATGTAGACCTCTGTGTGACTTCTTTGGAACTTAACGACTGCTGGAACCAGGTGGGACAGAAACCTCAGACAACAAGAGTCTACAAGCCTAAGAAAGGACAATGACTGCATTGTTTTCTTGAATTCTATATTAATTCTGGATTTTTTTAAAAAAATCATATACAGGTAGAAAAAATCTGTTTTAAATGCTTTAATTCTTCATACATTATACAGCTAGTACATGCTGAGTAAAACCCACTTTGTGTTTTTATGTGTTCTTGAGAAACAAAGTAATATTTCACCTGTAAGAGGAAATATAAGCAAACAGAACAAAGAGTACAGTATAGAGGAACTTGTCTGGCTGAGAGTCAGAACTTATCTTAAGTCTTCCATCAACAAAACATTTTGTGAAGGGGTTGGAAAGAACGTTCAGTAGTTAAGAGGACTTGCTGCTTTTGCAGAGGAACTGGATTTGGTTCACAGCACCCACACTATGGCTAGCAGCCATCTATAACTCCAGTTTGGGAGAATCCAGTGTCCTCTTCTGGCCTCTGAGGGCACTGCATGCTCCTTGCGAACACACAGGCCTACACACACACACACACAAGGAGAACACACATGCACATAAAAATATACTAATAATTTAAAAATATAAACAGAAGATTCAGATATTCTAAAGAGGCTGAAAACAAACCTATGCCCAAAGGGAAACTCACAATATAATGATGGTGATATTTAAAACTGGAAGTTCTGGAGCAGTGAGGGATGAGTATAGAGAGGAGATGTCAAATCTGAAGAAGTGGGTTCAATTCCCAGTATCCACATGGCAGAAGGAAAAATCCAGCTCATAAAGGCTGTCCTCTGACCTCCATGAGAGTCTACCATGTGCATGACCATCCCAATAAAGCTTCTTTAAAAAAATTAATAGAAGTACAAAGCCAAATTGCTTGGTACAATGTAGCGAGATATTTAATTTGTTCCTTGGAAGAAAAACACATTTAGTTAGCTACTTCAAGTTCATTTCAAATTTGAAGCTCCCTCAAAATGCCTTTTTTTGAGACAGGGATAGGTTGCCTTTTAAGAGACCCTGGAGGTCACCCTCTGAGGGGATTGAAGAGAAAGCAGCCAGTGTCAAAGAGTGGAGTTGAGTTATGCTTTAAACTGGGAACTTGGTCAGCCTTAAGTGAGGATGGGCTGCACCTTTAGAACTAACTGTTCAGCCTAGAAGCCTAGAACAGTCAAAGGATTAAGTCCTTGATGTGAGCTACCCCTGTAAACAGAATGTGAATTTGGGCAAGGCTGTTCCTGAGACCAGACACAGCAACAAGAAACGAATGGCAGATGCATCTAAAAGCAGTGGTAGGAACCTAAATTATGGGAGATTAGTTTTAAAATATAGGATACATATATATAATCTTGGAATAAGAAGGTATCTCATGTGACAGATAAATTGGCAACTTTAAAAAGTAGAGAAAATATGTAAATACACTATTATATAACAGAAGCCAAAGGATAGATTATAAAAGAAAGTATAGACATTTTGTTTTTACTAATGTGTGATACATAAGCTGAAAGAAAATATAATTATTTTTGATTTCTCAGGAACATCCTAAAATGTTCTTAAACATAAGCCTCAGTGGGTCCCAGGTCAGCTCTGTCCCACGTTCTTGCTAAGTCATTCATTTTCATTACCAGGCACAATGGAGCAGGCTTGTGATCGCAGCACTTGGAAGACCTAAGCAAGAATATTGTGATTTAGAGGGTAGCCTTGGGTATATAGTGAGATTCCGTCTCAAAAGATAAAGAAATAAAAGTAAAGAAAAGGAAATGAAAACACATTTTCATTTCAGCCCAAGTGTTTAGGCAACACTCTAAAGTTCATTCCCTAGTGAGAGCTTTTGCCATCCTCTCCAGCTTTATGCTGCATGCCCTGGGGTCTTTAGGAAGAGGCTGTGGTTCACTGCTACTTGTTCTCCTATTTCTTCTCATCGGGTGTCTTCTTGGCAGCTGGAATTTCAGATGTATGGTGGCAGGAAAGGGTGCAAGAAGATAGGAGAAATGAAGGGAGAGATCCAACAAGTTCCCATTTGATTAAGGATGGATCTGTCATAGCTGACTTGTTCTGTCTATGCTTGGTTGATGATATGAATAGGTGACTTTCAGATGAAGAACATGGTCAGCATTCTGGAGACTCCAAAGGTCTCTTCCACCGTAGCATTTATACCACCCAAGTTGATATTTGTGATTTGCCAAGGAATCATCATCAGAATCCTAGGAGAGTTTCCACAGCTTCCCAGGTAGCCTTGATACCACCTAGGAAAGGTGGTCATATTCCTGGAACCACTGAGAGTGGGAGGGTGGCTCCTCAGATGGAGCCCTTTGCACTTGTACTCCTGTTGCTTTATTAGGAGACACTAGGTGGGAAAGAAAGGAAACATCTATGCCTGGTGGGAGAAGGGGTGGGGCTTGAACAGAGATGGAACTCAGTACGTAGAAGCACGTCTTGATCTTTTGTAGATCTCCATCCATCTTATCAGCCCCGAGGAAAAGGTGGTTGTGTGTTGTTTCTTTGAATTAAAACGTGTTCTTTTGAAATAGTTCTGTCTATAATAGATGCC
This sequence comes from Ellobius talpinus, assembly GCA_001685095.1. Classification (NCBI taxonomy): domain Eukaryota; kingdom Metazoa; phylum Chordata; class Mammalia; order Rodentia; family Cricetidae; genus Ellobius; species Ellobius talpinus. The sequence goes on from LOJH01009838.1 coordinate 13,546, forward strand.
AGAAGTAAAATTGACATATATAAAAGCAACAAACAGGATATTAAATTTATATAGTAAGTTTGCAAAAAGCAAATACAAAGAATTTATATTAAGCAAAGCAAATATATGCAAAGTCATTGCTGACCACCAGAAAAGAAGTTCGTTCAATAGGCATTTGTATTTTCAAAGTGATAGCCAAAGCATCTAATGTGCCAAAGGTGTGCAAAATAGATGTTCTCATTCACTGTAGTATGGATATGATTTGCAATTTGACAAAGACTGCTAAAATTTTGAAGTATCTTTGGGTTAAACAACTAAATATGTAAGTTCTGAAGCCCTTTAGGCCATTGGGTGTCCTGATTTAAATTGTCCTCTCACGACTGAAGATGGACAACCAGAGACCATGGAAATACATCTACAGATATAGAGATTTACTTTTGTAACATTTAGTAGGGTCTATCAAAATAGAATTTCCCTTATTTGAGCTTTTGTGTGAATGTATTACTGGAATAACAGCACACTTAAAATACCTTTAAGAGGTTGATAAAAACTTGCACCGAAGTCCATGCCTGTAATACCAGTACTAGGGAGGCTGAGACAGGAAGAGCTCCAGTTCAAGGCCAGATGTCTGGGTTACTTAGAAAATCTTATTAATGAATCAAAAAAACCCAAGAATTTCATCCCATTCATGCTTATTTCACCAAACATTAGTTTAAAAAATATAATAATCATTTTATAAAACAAAAGATAATACCCACATAGTCTCTCTCTTTCATTTTGCCTTTTAAAAAGGAGCAGAACACTGTAGACATAATAAATAAATAAAGATTTATTTTTTAAAAAAGGGCAATTTGCTTTATAGAAACTAAGCAATTACACTTTAACAACATTTTATTACAGAGTTAGAATTCCAAAGTGACAAAATTTGAGAGATGTAATACTTCTTTAAGCCATACTCTTTCAAGTTCCATGGGCTACATGCTGAATGGGCCTATATCATCTTTTTAGATTATAAATATCAGAGACACAACTCTAATTTTCCTAATTAAGATTACTACTATGACCCTAAAATGAAAATATTTTGTTTACACAGTCACCTCATGTTGGTATCAACTTCTAAATAAGTAAATATCTGGCCATCCTATTTTCCCCTCCGACGGTTATCTTTATAGGAAAGTTTGAGTTTCAACAACCACATTTGGCCTTCAAGACTCTGCACAACAGTTTCAAAGATGATTGGATCAAGGTGTCTGCATAATCCTTAATCTATTTGCCATAATGCTGCTTGCAAGCCCTCTGAAGTGAGACCCTAACAAGTTTATACTGGCTTGTCAGAGACCCTAACAAGTCTATACTGGCTTGAATGAAAAAACACACAAACTAAAGAAAATGAGTAGTGTTGATGGTCTTTTAAGATCAGAAGGAAGTGGAACTATTCTTCAGAGAAAAGAGGAAGATTAAGTGCACAGGGAGGAGCTGGGAGGGAGACAGGGAACAGTTAGTGGAAGCCTTGATGTTTTTCTTTATAACTGAAAATAATCACAAGTAATAACACTTCTTGAGCAATTTCTGTATTCTGGAAGCTGTTCTGAGCACTTGATATATGGTATACTGACTCTTTCAACCCTTATCTTGGTCAGTAAGATGACCAAAGACGCAGTAAACCTCCATGTGAAGCAGATTATTTACCTAACATTAACAGAGCAACAATCTGAACCCATGTCAGATGACCCCAGGACTAACCATGCTCCTTCCTCCTCTTTATAAATTCTACTTCACTTTTTCTTTTTCCTTACAAATTTTTTCTTTTGAAAACTCTCTTTTGCTTCCAATATTTTCTTCAGGGTTCAATCAATATGTCTTGTGCCCCAGAAAACACCTTTGGATAACAGTAGCCTCCCCTTTTTTTCCTTCCTTCCTTCCTCCTTCCTTTTTGACTGTTTGTTTCACATTTGTTCACGTACCTATTGCTTTTTAATAACACCCTCAGATTTAGCGACTAGATAGGCACACACAACAGCCAGTTGATCATGGTAATAGGTCAGCAAAAGTGGACAGGACACAATGCAGATGGCATGTCTTTGTTCCATAAAGTTCATTGCTTCAGTATTTGAAATCTTAGGGTTGGGATCATCAGAGGCATGTTAAGTGCCATAGATGATGCCTGGTTTGTGGCAAGTCTAGGGCTATGATTATATAACAAGCAGAACTATTCTATGAAGCTTATGATTCCTTACAACATGGCTGCATAGGGACGTTCTACTTATCCCACTGTGACTCTCATCTCCATACCCGAACATTTCCCCCACTCTGCTGTAGAAGCCTTTAGTGATCGAGTCTCAGAAGACGGATACCACTTTCCACTGTACTGATCCGAGAAGAGCAGAGGCATGGACCTCCATTACCAGCATCCTTTTAAACAGTGTCCAACAACTTACAGTTCTGTTTTTCAACCATTTAACATTCATGCTTTCTGTGAAGAAAACAACCCAAACCAGTTAGTATTTAACTTCATGACATTTTTTTTAACATGGTACAAGAGTCCCATTAACTTTACACTTTTCCTTTTCAAACCCTAGTAGGTAGTCGTTGTCAGCTAAAAATCAAAAGACTCAAAACAGTGAAAAAATCTTTCAAAAAAATGAACTATTTTGAACTTGTAAGTATGTTGGTAACAGTCGGGCTGTTCTTCACCAGCAATTTCCTGTCCTCTCTAAAGAAAACGAACCATTCTGTCTGGTCATATCACCACATGGAAGCAGCCCAGGTGCCTGCACCTCGGCAGAAATGCTGGCGAGCAGTGCATCTGAGAAGTACACACTGCAGGATATCGCAGAAAGAAAAACAAGAGTGGGGCCATTGCTTCTTTAAAAAAAAATGGGGGATCTAGCTCTTAAGAATAAAATTTTAAAACAAAGTTATTACTAGATTGTAAGTGGTCAAATTCATCCTTTTTCAGGTGCATTATTCTATGTATTTTAATAAAATATATACATAGCCGTAGCCACATGCCACAGCTACAATGAAGGTAAGGAATTCTGTTTGCTCCAGCAATTACTTCTTGTACCTTTAGAGTCAATTCCCTTCATCCACCCACAGCCTGTGGCCATTACGGATATCAATTTCCTCTACAATCTTGAATTTTCCAAAAGGCCGTGTGTTTAGCAGATTTTGTTCACTGTGATGAACTGGAGGTTCATTCGTGCTGTCAGATTTGTCCAGAGTTCATTCTCGGTCCCTGCTGACTTTAACATACAATGCTTTCTAAAACACCAGAAAAAGGCCAGTGAGAAGGTTCACTCTTCCATCCCCAGAATCTGCATCCTGGAAAGACAAAGTTGACCCCTACAGGCTGTCCTCTGAGTCAACACATGCACTATGGCGTGCGTGTGCACACACACACATATACACACATACATGGATGCACACACAGATACACAGATACACACACACAAGCTTGCATGCACAAAGAAATGAATGTTTAACTGAAAATAGTAAAAATGAACATTTTCATATCATCTTTATTTTAGGTAATTCTGGATTTATAAGTCAAATTTAACAGACAACCCAATGAGCCTCTGCATGTCGGGGGTGAGGGTGGTGAATGACAATTGAGGTCTGTTTTTGATCCATGATTTTTCTTCTGACTTGATGCAATATTTTTTTTTTTGTTTCTCAATCAGTGTGCTTCTGAGGTGTGTTTGAAGAGGACTGTGGTCCAATGAATGACAGGTGGCCCCCTGGAAATAAATTACATGACTAAAGAACTGCCAATAAATGTTAGAAACTAGGCCAAAAGGTGGGTCAGATAATAGACTCTCTCTCTCTCTCTCTCTCTCTCTCTCTCTCTCTCTCTCTCTGTGTAATATCTTAAAATGACTCCCTGAGTCTTCTGCATGTGATCTCAACAGGCTAAAACTAATTTTAAATCCATTAAAAATGAGCCTTTGTCTCCTCCTTTCAAACAACTGAGAAGAATGCCACCTCGCACAGATTCCCTCATCCTTTTGAATCAGTAAAGCAGATGAGCCATCTCCTCACTAGATGAACCAATGAGTCTCTGCCGTTAAAAGGCTTTCAAAATCTCTGTGAGAGTTGTCAAAATGCGTACCAAATTTAAGACAAATAACATGTTTGTCTTTCTAACTATTCCATTTTAAAGCAAGAGCAACAACAAAACTAATCAGAGATGAATCTCAGTGTGAGTCACTGGATAATAAATTTCTCTGGTTTCGTGACAGGAAATATTTCCTAAAAGAAGATTAATAATAGGAAAGGGTTTTAAAAAATAAATTCTCCATCATGTCAGAAGCCCTGATACATGTTTTATTTACTCACTTATTTCCAGTCCCTTTCATCTCATAATAGCCCTTTCCATAATGGAATTCCAACTGTAATTGAAAAATAAATTTAGCTTAGTCAAAATTTTTCATTCTGAGGGTTGAATCTCAAGCCTTGCATTTATAAGGTAGCTACTCTACCAGGGAGCTACACTCCCAGCCCTGACGTTCAATTTAGGATTCAAATTAACATCCCATTTGCCTTTACCCTCTGCCACTTATATCCCAACTCTAAGGAATGTTCTCAGTGCTCAACAGCGGTCCTCCTGGTTAGTGGGAAAACTAGAAACTAAACATGTTCATAGCCACTTGATCCTCAAGCAGAGTGTACACATTTGGTTGTCTACATTGTTCATTTGTGCACAATGGCTGGAAAGGAAAATATATTTCGTTTTCCATTCCTTGGTAAGATAGAGTATAAATACATTCACTTATAATTATATATTTATAGTTAAATATGGATATGATTTATAAAAAGTATATCTATGGGGCTGGATACATGGTTCAGTGGTTAAGATCACATAATAGTCTTGCAGAGAACCTGAGTTCAGCTCACAGCATCCATATCAGGAGGCTGACCACTACCTGTGTCTCTAGCTGGATCCCTCACACTTATCTTGTCTCTGCAGGTAACTGCACCCACATGTGACTATCCCTGCCCCCTATGCCCTGCACACACCATCACACACACACACACAATACATAGTGTTAAAAATTAGATTTCACTTTGAAAACAAATTGGCACACATCTCCTTAGCCCGAGAATGTTTCCCCTGATAGGAGCAACTCTCTCTTGTCTTAATAACACACACTTGGAGTAGCTTTCGTTGGCTGGTTTGTCAAGGCTCTCCAGGTAGTCCCACTGTCTCATGCTTTTCCCGCTTTCAACTTTGTTAATAGCTCACTTCCTATCTGTTTCCCTGCAGCAGAACTGTGAAACTCTAAAAAACTCTAAAGTCGCTTCTTCTATCTCTATTTCCCTCTCCGGCCTGAGGCACCATTCTAGGAGCTTGAGCTTCCCTGTCTAGCATCTCTGTGTCAGGCTTCCATAAGTTCACACTCAGCCTGTAGAGGGAGGCAGGCCAGAGTGAGTTCAGCTACCAGCAGTCCAGAACCAGGGAGGGCCTGAAGTTGATGGGCCCTTGAGTGGAACAACTCTGAGGTGTTCTTTTGGAGTATTTCAAAGATTAAATGCGCTGGCGGGTTTTAATTTCCCTTTCTGTACAGATCTTCAGTACTGCTTTCCTTCCTTCCTTCCTTCTTTTCTTCCTTCCTTTCTTTCTTCCTTCCTTCCTTTTTTCTTTCCTCCCTCTCTTCTTCCCTTCCTCCCTCCTTCCCTCCCTCCCTCCTTCCTCCCTCCTTCCTTCCCTCCTTCCCTGTCTCCTTCCCTGTCTCCCTCCTTTCGTTCCTTCCTTCCTTTTCCTGCCCACCCTAGCAAAATATCTGTGCCTTCAGGCTTATTTTAAGATCTGTCTCTGAAAGTGTTCAGCCTGAAACTCCCTCAGAAGGCTAATGCCTGTAAAAGCAGGGAACATCTGAGATCTTCATCACTATTCAACCCAGCCCCAGCACTGAGCTCTTGGTTAGCATTGGACAGATGCATGCTGAGTAAGTGACACATACTCTCTCTCACACTCTCTCTCACACCCTCTCTGCGTGTGTGTGTGTGTGTGTGTGTTTGCATACATTTGTGGGAGATAGAACTTTGATATCCTAGGAGATTTTATTCCTGATCCATCACAATATTTATGTTTGCTTTAAGACTTGCCCATCTTTGAGCCAAAATATACGGGAAAACACAGAAGCACACAGAGGATTCTTTTGAAAAAAAAAAAAACCTATGTGGGGACTTGGACATTTGAAATTGGTATTTAAACTGTGTGTGAACATTGAGGATTTGATTCCTGAATGGAGTTTTCTGAGAGAAAAGAAGTTGTTTTAGCCTTAGTATTATGAGGATGATAGTAAGAAAATTGTAGGGACCGACAAAGATGGCTCAGGGGCTAGAAGTCCTACATTACACTTACTTGGCAATAATATCCATTAATCACAAAAAGGGATGCATAGACTTCCTGAAGATTATCAGTAGCTTTACTAAGACACATAAATATAATTGCAAGTGTGAAAACTCTAACTGTGAAGCTTGACGGGCTCTGACAGGCTTAACCCACCCACATACCTAAGATCTAAGTCAATGAAGGTATCATTCTACTTCTCAGGGGAACAGTGGTCACTGCTCTACTTCTAAAACTCTGCATTGCATCTACTTTCTGTTCAATTCTATATAAGTGGAAGTAAGCGTATATTATCCTACAGGTGAAATCTCTTATAAAAGCCTCTGCTGTTGGGTGAACTTGTAATTTTTTCATTCCTTCTGATTTGTGACATGATAATGTGATTATCCATTCTGATAAAGGTACTATGCAGTTTGGCTATGACTCAAATCACTCCTTGTCTATTGTTTCTGTGTTTTCTTGTGGATGTTTGTTAATTTTAAATATATTTAGAAACAATGTTGATAAAATTTAAGAAACTAGTGGTTAAGAATTACAGAACGGTGAGGGATGGCAGTGTGGGTTTTAGGCTACCACGTGTATTTCCTCATCCTAAGAATACTTCAACAGCAGCCATGTTTAGAAGGAAAAGGTGAGTTTAGTTTGAGTCATTTATATGCTGATTGTTCAATTCTTTCACATTAGTTAACATCATGCAGATAAAATCAGACAAAAAAAGAAAGCCAAAAGTGGAAGCAATACTGACTGAACCTGGATGAAAGCACCTATAGAGAAAAGAGAAATTAAGGGAAATAATAATATCAGTGGGTGACTGTGGGAGACAAACAAGGTGTGGCAATCAAATGAATAGCAAATTGAGATTCTGTATGTATGACACAGTTCGCGATAAATGGCCCAAACAATTCATTGCATAAGTTTTCTTATGCACACACACTCTGCTTCTAAGCTTCTTAATCCTGGCTTGATACAAATCAGGATCTGAATCATCATCAGAGCAACTCAGAAAAATAGTAATAACAAACACATATTCATATTTTAATACTGACAGAAAGCTTTTAAATCTTCCTATTAATGTACTCTTTGGACAACTCTTTGCATTACTGTAAGTCATTCATGAAAACCATGGCTTTAAAACTTTTGCTGTGTTTTGGGAACTATGCTAAACAATTGGTTTGTAGGATAGCATAAGGGCCCCAAATCTCACTCCTCCAAGATAATGTTTAATGATTGTTCATGAAGTCATAATAAGCCTCCATCTCATAGTGATTTCTCTATGCACTTGGGTTCCTCAACCATAGCTACATTCGATGATGGCAATAGGAACATCAAACTACACTTGGCAATTGTTGTAGGCTAAGAGACACCTGCCTAATAGAGATAAGTTGTATAATGATTTCAGTACAAATACAGCTGTAAAATCTAAACCAACATTTAATGTATATCCTGCAATTCATTAAGCAAATCTCATGATTCATCAACAGTTATTAATCCATACTATGACTGTTTGAATGCTTCACATCATGAGAACTTTTGACATTGTAGTCCATTTTCCCAGGAAGGACAGTGAGTCCTTAAAGTAATTATTTAGCTAACCTTAGAGTGAACTAGCTTTGCTGTCATGGATAACATTTGGATACACTCATTGCATTAATAGGTTCTGGCACATTTCTCCTGCCTTATTTCCATCTTTTAAGAATAGATCTTGTTCTCAGTGGCCTACACTGAAAAGATAGAAGGCATATTCAAAATAAATTATACGGAAGCTTTTAAGTATTATTTCTCCTTAAATTTTGACTCTAGAATTTCATGTAGTTAAGTCATAGAGTAGTAGAAATGGAGGGTACTCATTGTGAAGAATTCTATAGTGTTGGCTTCTGTGGTTAAAACAGGCAGATATTTTATCTTAATTACAGAAAGTTCCTCTGTTAATGTTTGCTTGTTTTCAACTGGTCATTAAAATCCAAGACATTTACAGCTAATACATTAGTAAATGCATTTTTGAAAAAAGCTCACATTTGGACATGTCATGGTTTCCTATAGATTGTAAACTTTGTTAGGAAAATTCACTAATACTATAATTTATATTTTGCTGTTCTGGATAATGTAATTCTTCACCTCAATGAGATAAATTTCTACCAGAATATCAGGATGTCTAAATGTGTAATTTGCCTGAAATAATAAATTTCACTTACAGAAAAATATTCCAAAATAATCACCTAAAGGAAATATGGAATTTGGAAAGATATTCTCACCTTTAATGGGCATAATTTCTGTGTAATAAGGCTCTGTTCCTTTTTATTTATAGACTTTATGGATGTCTTGAAATATGTTTTTTTCCCAGAGCGAGCCCGGAAGAAGCTAAATATTCCTGAAGAATTCCTGAGATGGCCTGCTTTAAACAAAGCTATCTGTGTGAAGAGAATAAAAGAGAAGGAATGAATAGATTTTAATCTTTCTCAACACCAGCTATTTTCTTTTGAAAAGATTCCAGTAGAGAAGAGCATAAAATAGAATTATAAATATGGTAGCTTGCTGAAATTATTATGCATAAAAGCTTCCTCCAAAGTGTGTTTCAGATGAAATGAATTTGTATCCATATGATGTTAGTCATACATTCACTACATAATCTGCTCCATTATGTATGTATTCCTCAGCCATCAGATAAGATCTCAGATCTTTTTATACCTGATTCCTCTAAGATTTTATTCATAGTAGCCTTCATACATATATATATATAATCTTAAATATATATTTATATTCTTCTTATAAATATATTCTTCTTAAGATGGCCTGGATATACATTTCAGACACTACACTCTACAGGTTCTAGTCAATGTCTGTATTTACTAGCTTTATGATAACTCCTGAAGGTCAAAGTTTATTTCTCACTCTCGCATATCTCAAAGTTTATTTTTTGTTTGGCTGAAGGTCTAAATTTATTCCTTACTTAACTGAACACTGAAATATATAAACAATGCCCTTTAAAATAACCTATCCAGAGTGCAGTAGACCTAAGCAACACCTGTCTTTCTTCTAGCAAAAGTCAGGCAGTCCTGGGGTTTTCCCAGTCTCTAACAGGCTGATGGCAAGTATTATTTAAAATATCAGAAATGTTTGGCAGCACATATGTGTTGATCATTCCTTTGGATTGTGAGAGTGAATCCAAATCATCCTAATGATGTCACAATCATGTTGTCTCATAGAACCTTCTGTGAAGCAGCAACAATGCTCCTGTGAGGCCAAGTCCTCCAGACTGGCTGACTAGTCAGAACGACTTAAGAAGGAGTAACTTTTCTTCTCGTGGGCTGTAAAATCTTAGAACAAATTGTTAGATTTAAGTGTCAAGGCATTTTCTAATAGCATTTATTTGAAAATAAAATTTTTATGTTCAATAAAAAGCAAGCATCTTTCTTCCTGTATCGGCTGTTTCCCCTTGGCTCTTGCCTGAGTTGGTGTTAAGGCTGTGGTGCTAAGACAGACTTTATTTCTTCTAAGGAGCTGGTTGAGAATCTTGTTTGAGGCTGAATCATTCCTACCATTATGGGATTTATTTGGGATGTTTTCCCCCTTAAATACTTATTCAATTTTCTTAGATATTTTCCAATTTTCACTGGATACACACATAATACAATTCCAACAATAAATTGCAGATGCATTCATTTTGAAGCCTTAAGTACATAATGTGCAGCTCAAAAATGTAATTGTGTGTTCTGAATCTTTGAAAATGTGATTCTTTCATACTATTTATAAGCTACTTGATGTTCGTCTTACATTGAGTTATCATTTACTTTCTGAGGATTCCAACTATTTTTTATAAAGATTAGTTATATGTGAATTTGTGATTCTCTGATGCTTAATTTATGGAATCACCTAAATTTCCATCTCCTTCTTTTTTTTCCTGTAACATACTGCTCACTGCTGAGAACTTGATGGCAGAATCCTGTATTAAATCTCTTTGTTAAATTGAAAATACTGTTATAAATCTTGAAATCATGTTTTAGTGAAATTATCATAAGTGGCTGGTAAATTGATAAGTATTATGCCAATTTCAAGTGAAGACCTCTTGAGGTCAGATACTGAGGAATCTTTTACGGGATGGCAGCCTCCCATAGGGGTGAAATGGGGACAGTCCTTGGATCAGCAAACCTTTTGCAAATGCCTTATGTATGTAAAGCAATCCACTGAATGTGGTAGGAGCAAGAGTAAGGAGGAAAGGTTGGACGTGGAGACCATGGAAACTTGCATGCCTATCAGTCAGCCATTGTCACATAAGGTGGCAAGAATAATTGCAGACGCCCAGTGGATATCAATGTTGACTTCGTTCTAGAGTTTGTGATTTCAGTTGATCAGAGCTGAACTCAACTCTTCCCCTCGTGGTTTCTTCCTTGATCGGGCCTAGCTATGGGCTGGTGAGGCTGCTTTGCTAATATTGATCTTGATGTTATCTTTTTTGCATTTACAAATTTTATTTTTTATCCCAGTAATACATATGAATGAATACCTGTTCTCTGAATATAGACAAGTGTTTGTCTATCACATGGCATTATTTATATCATATAACATGGTCACATGCAAATCAGTGCATATTTACATATATAAACACACATACCGTGTATCAGTACTGAATACTTTTCTACTTAGACACCGTCCCCAGATGTGAAATTCAGAACCTAGGGAGTCCCTTTGTTTGCTATCCTTGCTAAGTAAATACAAACAAACTTTAAAAGATGGAACACGTAGAGACATGAAAGCTACACAACCTTCGTTAGATGTGTGTACATGTTGGCTCACTCCTGTGAATGGTGTTGGTAATCTGGTAGCTGATGGCCTTACCTGATGTTATGCTCTTGTGGCCTTGGGAGAAACAAGGCTGAGAAGGAACCAAAGTGCACAAAAGATTTTCTGGTTATGTTCTCTATCCCTTTACTGACGAAAATAAGTTGCAGGATCAAGCCCAGAGACCTAAAAGAAGAGTGAAACAAGATCCTAAGGCTAAGGTTATGGAGCCATCTATGCAACCACTGAGCTAAAATGAATAAAAGAATTACATTCAATTCTCTGTACATTTTTTTCACATCCATGGAATCAACTGCAAATAAAAGCTTTAGGGCTATACCTATACTGAACACATATAGATTATATTTTCTGGTGACTATTCCCTCAACAATACAGGATAATAGTCATTTACATGGTATGTACACTTTATTAGGATTGTACTGTACCTAGAGATTGTACAGGAGATAGGTGGTTGGGCAAGGTTAAATGCACATATACAGATTTTATTAGAGAATTGATCATAGGTATGGATTTGAGTATGAGAGATTATACTCTCATACTCAAATTAGCCAATCCATTTGGATATTGAGTGATGACTATACAAGATTGAGGGCATACAAAAGAGTACATACTTTCGGGACTGAACAGTAGACAAGGATAAATTCAAGTTATGCTTTATTTGCTTTGTTTGGAAGTACGTAGTTTGAGTAGGACCTTACAGAATTTTTTAGGCATGTTTTTCTTAGGATGGCTCATATCTAGAGAAGATCTTGTGTCCTTCTCTATAGATTTGCTACTACATGTACACAAATTGTCTATTAGCCCTTCTAGCCTGCGTAGGATGGTTTGAATCGGAAATAGTTCCCAAACCTCATGTGTTGAAAGCTTAGTCTCCAAAGTAGTCATGTAGGTAGGGCTTTTGAACCATGAGGTTTTAAGCTTATGGATGTTAATTTGTTTATGTGTTCATAGAAAAATGCATATTGGGAGAACATGAAAAGTAGGAAGTGGGCCTCTGTGGAAGAAGTGAGTTAGGGGGGAGGTTGTTTCCTTAAAGGTGCATTTTTACCACATCCTTCCTCCTCTTTCTCCTGATTCCCAGCTACCATGAGGTGAGCAGTCTGCTTCACCACATGCTTTTTATGTGGTGTTCAGCCCAGAAACATGGTAGCCAAATGGCAACAGGCTGAAACTAGGATTCAGATAGCTCTCTCCTCCTTTACATTAATATTCAAAGTCATCTTGTAACAGTAACAGAAGCTAGCACATTCGTATTCCATTAGATTCTTTTAATGATGCGAGCTGAAGTAGAGTGTGGTACTAGTGGAAATTAACATGCATAATTCTGAATATGACTTCTAAAGTAAATGCTGGTTTATTCTGGTTTTAGATATTGGCTTTTTAAAGTCAGAATTTTAGTAAAGATAAGTAAGAACAGTAAGATTATTTTAAATAAACACAAAGTGTGATTGATTAGTAGAAAGTGAAACCTGAAATAAATGCAAAGGGCTTTTCAAATAAGATATATTCTTAAAGAATAGATAATTTAATGTTAGGGAACTAACAAGAGCCCAATTATTAAAAATACATTGTAGTGATGAATATATATCACTTCACACACACACACACAATTTTGAGTTTTGAGATGACCTTATGAAAGATATACATAATTCTGAGAACACTAATAAAACAGGCTTGGCTTGGGTGATTACATTTCAATGTTATAATGTTATAATCTCATTTATGTTTGGGTTAGGACACTGTGGGATGTGACTCTTTGACTTATGGGGTAGATGTTTCGCATCCTGACTGTAGCCCTCAACCCTGGAACTTCTGCATCTGTTGGTCCACTTTCAAGAGTGATGATCTGTATCTCTTCGTTGGTGCACTTTCTCCCACTGCAGATGGCCCTTCTACTTCTCTACTTTGGAAACTGTAGGCTGATAATGCTTTTCTAAAAATTAGCACCCTTTAGTAGCATACAGTATTCAGTGATTGATTCTTTGGTTTTTTTTTTTATTGAAGTAGCTCTGGCTGTGCTTTCCATATTTTCCCAGAATTCCCCAGACTTAGTTTCATTAAATTTGCAATGCTGACTTCTGGAGAACATCCCAGAGAGGAGCTTCCTTGTCATCATCATCTCACATTCCACACCCTTGATACATCTTCCCCAATCAACACTGCAAATGCTTTTCTCCTTGGTGACTAATACAGACAGATGGGATACATGTAGTTTATTGATAATTAGCAAGAAAATGCTCGGCTACTAGGCAAGCTCTGACTTGAGCCCACTAAAATGTAAACACTTTCCCGAGGCAAAAATCTATCAGGTTTCTCCTAAGGTGTTTAGGGTTCCACTTTATCATCACCAACAAATTTATAATTAAAATTTTTTAGTGAGAAAGGATGCTAATTCCTTCATGAGCATATTCACTTGTGAAAGTTACTTATAATTCATGTATTCCAGATTGTGTAACTGGTAGAAAATAGCTTATTAATCTCAGGATTACAATTTCGTTAATGGTTTTCTAAAATAAATGATGTTTTAAGGAAGAAATGTAATGACTTCAACTGTTCTCCAGCTTTGGGAACTAGGGAGATAGCTCACTTGGTTAAAGAGGTTGCATTGCAAGCATAAGGACCCGAATTTGAGCCCTCTTACCCTACTGGCACATTCTTTAAATCCTAGTACTCGGGAGACAAAGATAAAAGGATTTTTGAGTTCAAGGCCAATCTGGTCTTCACAGTGAGTTCCAGGACAGTCAAGGCTTCACATATTTTCCAAAGCTACCTTATTACCAATATGTGCATCTCTCTTACCATAGGCACATGAAAGAAAAATACCTAATAAAATCAGCCTACAGACTGTCAAGCATGATAAAATGACCATCAGCAAAAACAAATATATAAAATGTAGCAGTAGGAAGATGACTTGTGAAAAGGATAATGTCTTCCTTCCTAGGCTTGTGCCACCAAGAAAATTCCTGTTAAAACTTGGATTGCTGTCCTCCTTGGTTTTAAAATGTTATTTCCACATTAAATCAAGCTGTGAGGAAGCAGTGTCATGTCGCATCACCTAATTACAGGAGTTAGTTTTAGGAGTGAGCAATCACTGTCAGCGACTTGATTTTTCCCAAGTGCTCTTGCCATTTCGCAGATAATGAAACAGAGTTAAGAAACTGACATGGTGAGTCTGGATAGAGATTGTGTCTTTTCCCCTTTTCCCCATACCTAAGAAGAAACAGGACACAGGAGACAGAACATCTGAACAGTTAATGTGAAAAAGAGGCAGAGATGGGAACCTGAGGAATCGCTTCCAGGGACTACACCAATTCTACCCCGCATCAGACAAAGGTCTGATCTCCAAAATATATAAAGAACTCAAGA
>LOJH01009840.1:13018-28037 GCA_001685095.1 Ellobius talpinus
GTGGCTGTGCACACACATTTGGCAGTGTGGGTACCATGTGGCTGTGCACACACATTTGGCAGTGTGAGACCAAGCCCCAGTTGTCTGTGGTTCTCTCCAGTGAGTGAGAGGGCTTTTCCTGCTGATGTTTCACAACTGCCTGTGAAAACCTCAGAAGGAGAATCTTAGCATTGACAAAGGAAACAGAAGTGACTAGTGTTCACATCTGCAGCCCAGCCCTGTGAGAGAAGTTGGCCCTTCTAGGATGTTGTCTTTCCACGGGGCTGCTGGGCCTCACCTGCACTCAGGTTGCCCTTCGTATCTTAAAGCTTGGAAATAACGCTCCCTCTGCCGTGACTGCCGTTTATCTGCTTGGTTATCCATGACATCTAGCTCTGGTGACCTGGTGGTGTGGAGACGCTGCCTAGCTGCCAATGTACCTCAAATAGTCCTGCTCTCTGATTCGTGGATTTGTTCATCTGAGTGTGTCTTGTGACCATCATTGCCTTAGATCTGTCATTTTTAACCCACTCCATCTTTCTTAGCCATATGAATTATCCACCTAGTCATTAAAAATAATGGATGACTAAAACAAATCCTAATAAAATTACTAGAGTAAAATTTGTGTATTTTCTCCCTCACTAGCACTAGCTTAAGTGGACTACACTGAGAAAAACGTTTATTAGAGAATGTTGCGAGTGTGTCATGTTTTCACACTGGAAACGATCTTGCCAGTGGTTTCTGAGCTGTGTCTTTTTTGCTGCAGAACACTTGGGCTCTGTCTTTCTGATGTAAGCACTTCTTTCCATGTTAAATTGAATGTTCTTAGTGTGGCTGTCCCCTTATTCACTCGCTCACCACTCAATGGAGTTGCCTTTTCCAACACTGAGCTACAATGCTGGTATTGACCGTTGTGTTCAGGCTCTTGGTGGGCACAGGTCTCCTCTCACTTGGAGAAATGAGCATGATATCATTATGAATATATGAATATATGAAAGTTATCCTATTAAAAGCTTAGTCGAGATTTTTAGATCTTAATCACTCTATTATGTACCAAAGTGGTATTTCATTTCTCTGGTGACTGCTGGGCTTGAGTGTCTTTCCATTGGGTTTCATCAAATGATAAGATGCTCTGTCCGATAATTTTGATGGTGTTCAATTTGTTGAATTTATTTTTTATTTAATGTTAAGTTTCATGATAAATATGTACTCAAGTCAAAGATTTTCTAATATTCCTTTCTAGAAGTTTTATTGTTTTCACCACTAGACCTGGATTTATATTGCTTTTTGAGGGAGCTTGAGTTGTTTTTATTAATAATAAGAGACAAAGTCTAAAGCTCTCTCATATGAACATGTAGCTGTTCTAACACTTTTGTGGCCATGTTGGATTGCCTTGATCACCTTGTGGCACAGCCATAGACAAATATATGTAGTTTTAATCCTATTTTTGATAAATAAAAAGATATCCATATAAACTTAAAAATATGTATGTGTCTGTGTGCACAAACATGTATATTGGTTATTATTGAATATGTATGTGTGTGTGCAAACATGACATGTGTATATTGGTTATTATTCATAAAAAGGCATCAAGTAGTGTGGAGTCTAATTTGTGTTTTTTTTCCAAATTTGTTGTATTGTATTAGAACTTTTATGTTTCTTTGATGTTTTAGAATCATCTTTTCAATTCTCTAGGGCAAGACTAGTTGAGATTACATCACTGGTGCGAGGCAGATGTCATCTACAGTCGGTGTCCCCCATCCACAGATGTGACGATGCCGTGTCACTCACTGGCTCTCCTTGTCTTCTCAGTGATGCTTTATATTGAGTAAAATCTTACACTGCTTTTGGCTTTATATTTAATTTATTATTTTCCCTAATAACAAAAAGGCTGTTTATAAATATATATTTTATAAATTGAAATAGTCCAATAATATCTCTCCCCAAATGACTGACTTTGGCATTTATTTCTAAGCTATAGTGATAGCTGTATAATTTGAAGCAATAAAAAGGCCCTAACATTTTATGATTTGTGATTTCTTCACCTCCCCCTTCTTTATTGAAAATAGATTCTCTTCTCACATAATATATCCTGCTACTCCTGCCGGATCCCACCCATCTCCCCCACCCCATCCAGATCCACTCCCCTTCTGTCTCTCATTATAAAAGAACTGGTTTCTAAGAGATAATAAAATATAAGATAACACAAAAGAGTTGGACAAGACAAACAGGAGGAAGAGTGCCCAAGAGAAGGGATGAGAATGGGAACCCACTGGAGGCACAGGCAGGAGTTCCCTGAGGCACTAAGCTGGCAGCTGTATGTATATGCAGAGGACCTTCTGGTCTCTGAGTTCATCCATGCTTTGCTTATGTTAATTTAGATGCCCTTGTCTTCTTGCTGATGCTACTTTCCCCACTTCACTTTCTCATTGTTTATAGCCACTGAATATTTAAAGTCAAACATTTGTATTACTTATTGTCTGGGACTTTACATACTTAACTTATTTAATCGTGCTTTTGGAGATTTCTTTGAAATCTCTGTGCCATGTCACCTGCAGATAAATGTTATTTTTCTCCTTCCTTTCCCACAAGCATGGCTAGTATTTTCCCTAACTTGTTGCCTTGGCTGAAATTCCTACTGCAGTGTTAGTTTGAAGGTGTTTAGCTAAAACCTTTATGTCATTTCAGATCATACGGGGAAATGACTGGTCTGCAACCATTGGGCTAAACTAATTTTCCTAAGACATTTTTATAGTTCAGAAATTCTCCATTCTTATATTGCTAAGAATTTTGCCAGGAATAAATATTAAATTCTGTCAATACATGTAAGATAACCTGACAGCTTAAGGTTTTAGGTTTCCACTATGGTGAATTAAAGTGGTTGGTTTTGCAGGTTTAAACTGACATTGTTGTCTAGGATTAAAAATTACCCAGTCATGGTATATCCTTTGTGTATGGCTGAGTTCAGTTTTATATTTTCAAAATAAATTTTGCAATTATGTGTTTTAGTATGTTGGTCTCTAGTTGCCATGTCCTGCCATGGCTACACCTTAGCATCAGACTAATTACAACCTCAAAATGAGAAGCATCTGTCTTCTGGAGATTGTACAGAGCATCAGTCCTATCTCATCGCCAGGGACTGCAAGTTTCTCAGAAAATCAGCCAATTCATAGGATTCTCTGTGGAATATTTTTAAATAAAACTTTTCCTTTTTGTTTGTTTGTTTGTGGGGTTTTTTTAAGCAAAATGAACTTGGTTCGCTTCATGTATTGACCTTTAACCCTGGTAATTTTGCCATTGCATATAAAGCAATAAAGTGGCGGTTATGAAAGTAAATGTTTTTATTGGAAAAAATCCTAAAGATGAATAGAAATATATGTATTGTTGATTCTTGGTAATAAAATGGTATATGTTTATCATAGGTCAATAATAATATATAAATGATAGGTAGATTGATGATAGATGAAGCAGATGATAGATATAGATTGATGATAGATAGATGATAATTGACAGACAGATAATTAGAGACAGATGATAGATAGATAGATGATAGATAGATAGATAGATAGATAGATAGATAGATAGACAGATCTACCAACTTTTAAGTAATTTGAATTACACCAGATATGTGACTTTTCAGCTCCATAAGCTCTTCCTAAGGCAGTTTTGGTAATTTGTAGTTTTTTGGAAAGCATCATTTTATCTAAGTTGTCCAAATCATTGTCATTCTTTGACAGTTATTTTACTGTTTAAATGAGTGCAGCTATTGTTTCCACCCTAGAGAGGTTCCAGTGAGGCCAGTGTGGTAAGGCCGCAGTTTCTCCATGTCTTCACGCATGGGCCTCTGTTTCTCACATCTGTGTAACCTGAAGTTTATAAAGTGTATTGATATTTTCTAAGAAAGAAGGTCTGTGGACTCTGGTGTGTGTGTGTGTGTGTATGCACGTGTGTGTGCGTGTGCGTGTGTGCGTGTGTGTGTAAATCGATGTTTGTGTCTCTAATGTTGTTTCCTCTCCTGTTGGTTTAATCATCTGTTCATTTGCTGTTGTCATATGGAAACTGGCCTGTTGACTCAAGAATGTTCTTGCTTTACTGTTATCATTTGATGCTCTAGATCTCCTGCACATCTTCTAGCTTGATTGCTAGATTTTGTTTTAATGCAAGGGTTTTTATTGAATTTAATTATTTTCCTGACTTTTTATGAACAGTTCTTTGATCATTAGCTTGTTTTAAAGTGTGGTTTATTTCTATATATTTAGTGATTTTTTTCAAATACCCTCATGTTACTCAAATTCCTATATGATTCCCATTTCTCTAAATACCTTGGGTCTGTTCTTTTGCTGAAAATATTGTCTGTGTTGGTGCATAATCCCTTTACCCTTGAATCAAATGAATCTCATGCCTATGTACAGATTTAGAATTGTCAATTAAGTCAACTTATTATGGTAATAAGCGATCTTGTATCTATAGTTTTATATTCTTATTGAGTCTTAGTGTGAGAGAATTGTTGGTCTCCAATTACCAATGTGCTCATCTCGTTTTTCCCTTTAGATTCTATCGAGGTTAGTTTCTTCTATTATGTAGCTCAATTACGAAGCATGTAGACCTTTGTTACTGCTGTATTTTCTTGATTAATTGACTTCTTTATCATGTTATTGCTCTTTCGTTATTAATATCCCTTAATCTAAAGTCTGCTTGTTGTTGCTATTTATGAGGCGTTAAAACTTAATTTTTTTAATGTTTACTTCTTTTGTAATATAACAATAAACCATGCCCCGTCACAAACTGTGTCTAGGTAGAAAGTAATTGCAGATGATCAGAACTAGAAGCTGGAGTCTTAGGGGCTCAGTCAGGTGCTTCCTATGCTGGCATGAGGGCTGTCTGGTCAGTGTTTCTATTGCTGCAACAAAACCCTGCAACCAAGGCAGCTTGGGGAGGAAAGGGGTTATTTGGCTTATACTTCCACAGCATTGTTTATCCTGGAAGGAAGTCAGGGCAGGAACTCAAACAGGGCAGGAACCTGGAGACAGGAGCTGCAGAGGCCATGATGGGGCCGCTTACTTGTTGCTCCTCTTGGCTTGCTCAGCCTGCTTTCTTATAGAATCTAGGACCACTAGGCCAGAAATGGTACCACACACAATGGTCTTGGCCCTCCGCCATCAGTCAGTAATTAAATAACTGCTGACAGGCTAGCCTGCAGCCTCATCTAATGGAGGCATTTCTCAATTGAGGTCCCCTACTCTCAGATGACGTCAGCCTGTGTCACATTGACATAAGACCCTCTGGCACAAGGACCTGCATTCTGATGCCAAGCACCAATGTTAAAAGCTGGGTGTGGGCATGCTCCTCTAATTCCAGTACAGGAGGATCCCTCAGGCTTGCTGGGCAGTCTCATAGAATTAGTGAGCTCCAGGTTCAGGGAAAGGTCTGTCTCAAAAGGAAGGGTGGTTAGCAATTAAATAAAACATCAGTGTGGATCTCTGGCCTCCTTATATGCTCACCCCACATACATGAACATAAAAGACCATGTAAACATGCATGTGAAAGCAAGAATAGGGAGATAACTTAGTCTTAAACTCAATGTTGGTGTGTGACCCTTAAGAGTGTGTGTGGGAGTGGAGAGGCATGTGTTTGTGTGACTTATTAAATTAATATAAAATTTCTGTGACTTAGAATGCGTCGCCTGTGATCCAAGAGTAAAGATCAGTGGGTACACTCACAGTGTGGTGATTTGTTTTCCAGCTCTCTTTAATTCCCATTTCCGTGGGCTTTCTTCTCCCATCTTTCCCTCTCTCGTGTGACATGTGTATTTACAGTGAATTGTCCTTGATGACTTTACCCAAGGGGCCGTATTTATCTCTTGATTTATACATTGAGACTGTTCATTTAATATAATTAATATAGTTCAGTTACAGTCGGCCGTGTTATTGTTCATTTCTCAGGTGGCTGTGGCCCTGCTCTTCATCCTTGGTCTCTTTTGTTTTACTCAACATTTCTTTCTCCCTCACTGTATGAAGCCTTCCTAAGTTTGTGCAGCCCGGTCTGTCCTTGAATTTCTGATCCTCCTGCCTCTGCCTCCTTCAGCAAATCCTACTGGCATGCACCACCATAAAATCTTTTAATTAAAAAATAAATGAAAAGGTTTATGTGGTTCCACCAGTAGGCCTCAGGGTCATGACATCTGGCATTTCTAGGCTGTGTGTCTGTCTTCCTGTTTAAATCTCTGGTGTTCTGTTTCTCACTCATACCTGGTGAACCACCTTTCTGCAGGCAGCAAGGTCATGCTCATCCACTGATTTCCCTGCATTTCCCGTCCAGAACCAGGGCCTGCCCTGCCTTGACTTCGCCTACTGAGAGCTTGTGATCTTAGTGGGAATGGTCTTGCTTTAAGTCCTATGAAAAGACAGATCGCCATGGCAGTGAGCTGCCACTCTGCCACATGGTTGGAGCCTTTCTTTATCCCCCCACCACCACCGCCACCACATAGAGTCATCTCGGTTATACATAGATTTTCATATCACCTGTTGAATTATAAGTTTGTACTTTTGTTTCCCGGTGTTTTGGAAACTGAATTTCCAAGGAAGTTTGGCTTTCACATAGATAATGTTCTTATCTAACTCAGCACACCTGTGCTGACAGTGAGATAGTAAAGTCCTTGTTTTTCACCAATGGCAGCATGGACAGAATTGCTGGCCAGTCACCCGGGTCAGACTCAGTGCTGTGACGTAGCGTATCCCTGCTTGTGCCCTCAAAAAGCCTGTCTTCTCTATTAGATTATTTAAATTTCTACACTTAAATAACTTTCCTAAGTTATTTTTAAAATCCCCCAGCAAGATTCATTGCCATTACTATCTAAAGCCAGTAGGAACTATAAATTGCTACTAAATAACAGATAGCTGTCTAAAGAACAATATACAGTTTTCACAAAATATTCCAAGACAAATAAGACAAATTTTAGATTATTATGTATTGATGAAAAACATCTTTTCTCCAAAGACAACATAATTATAGTAATCCTTTAAAGATACTTTCTTTAAGCAACTTTATTCAGCTACTCATAGAATAATTTGCACCTACAAAAGTATCTTCCTTGACAACTAAGGAACCTTATGAGATGCAGATTTATTTACTTGACATAATCACTGTTCCTCACTTGCTTTATGGTAGCACTATGAACACACTTGTATGTTTCATAAAAAGAATAAAGTGATGTCTTCTTTAAAGCTGAAAATTAGTAAAGTGAAAATCTAGAGCACTTCCTGGCATGATGTAAATGTCAGATCAAATAACTGAATGGTTTGATTACTGAGCCTTCTAAACAGTCCTGCATTTCAAATTGAGGAGCAAACATGAAAGTAAAATTTGTCCATCAGTTAATATTTCAGAATCCTACATAAATCATCTAATTACCCATACAAGAGACGATACCGTGAGGTCAGCATTTTTCAACGTATTTCTCAAAACTTGTCATTGTCTGAGCATAAGAATGTTTGTCCTTTAGTAAGGTCTTATTCATTTATTTTCTTTACTTTGTATGGTCCCACTTCAAAAGATTTGAGGGTGAGAATGTCAAAATGGGCTTTTTAATTGAATAAGCCTTCTTTTTTCTGCCTTCTGTGTTTACCTAGAAAAATTAAATTCCCTCTTACATAAGAAACAAAAGAAAAACAGTTCTATTGAGATTTTCCATGGGCCAAGTTAGCATTTGCCATTAAATAAGCTTCCTGCCCCGCCCCGCAGAGAGGGTTGCAGCCCTTTATTTTGTTTGGAGGTTGAGTGACAGATAATATAACCCATGGCACAGGCTTTCCTTAGACAGAATATTTAGCCTTGACTTTGTTCTGCATCTGCTTTCTCATTTTATCTACAGTAGCCCCTGCTTGAGGTGCCGTGGCTCTCACCAAGCCCCTGCGTGCCATTGCCCACTGCCTCCTAGGGAGAGGCTTTTACCAAAATCCTGAGAGAAAACAACATGTCCATTGCACAGACCCCGTCTGCACTCTCCCCTCTCAGCTGATCCATTAGTCTGTGAAAATTACCTTCTATTTTATCGCTTTCCAAGGCTTCTAAGAGCTTGCTTAGAAACAAATTTTCTTCAGTCCAAGCTGAAGTCCAGGATTTATTTGATTCAAAAAAAATGTTTGACCATGTGCCAATTCTTTACTTACTAGTTTCAGTCTCCATGAATAAGTGCCCAAACCATGGTGCCACGGAAGTGTGTGTGTGGGGGGGGGNTCTAGTCCTACGTGTTACCTTCCGAACCTGCAGGTGGAGCTGTTTGCTTTGCACAGCGTTGGATCAGCGGTGAAATGCCCGATTGCAGTGATGTCCTCAATAGTCTATCCTATCAACTGTGTTAGCCCGTTTCCGTTTACATGCAAGTCTGGCAATTAGGCGTGGTTAACACAAGGAGGCCCCATCTAGTCGCTGAGCTGTCTCACGGGAAAGTTACTGTGCAGGAGTGTGCTGCCTCCCCGATGGCTCTTCACACTGGAGTGCTCTCTAAGGCAGGCTATTAAAGCCACTTGTCTTGTTTGTCCCCGTGCCCTTCCTGGGACCTCACTGCTCGCTGCTGGCACTGCCCGGAGTCTCCAGGTCCACAGCGGACCTTTCCTTCCCCCGTGTCTCCTTTGTCTTGGCTGTAGCGCTTGCGCTACTGGTTACTCCCACACCATGCCATCCAATAGTATCTATTAAGTGCCAGCCTTGTGCTAGACACCGCGTCACGGGAGGACAGTGAACATGGCAGCCACGGCCTTTGTGAGCGTGTTGCCTACAGGCATATCAACAAAAACAAGCAATTACAAGCCACCTTCATTCCCTACATTCAGGACTTCGTCCTGCCCAGATGTCTGGCCTCCCTGCCATATGCGTTGTTGACTATTCCCGGTTTCACTGTTGCTCTTTCTCAGGGTTACTCCCACGGCCCCCGTCTGACTCTCCCCCTTCTTACGTGGTCCTGTCTCATCAGGCTCCAGCCTCCATCCATATGGCTGCTGCCAGTTCGTGCTATCTGCATGCCCTCCAGCCAGTAGCTCACTAGGACCTCCACCTCAGGACTCCCTGACACTTCACACGCACATGCTCAAAACTGTGCAGACTCGTGAGGATTTCTGTGCCGCTCAGCTTTTTCTGTCCCCTCACGTACAATCCTTTTCTTGGAGGATAGCACCCATGTGCTCATTACTGACTTCTAGGGAGGCAGAAAACTTTTCCGAGAACTTCTGCATCACTAGTTCTTAGTAAGTTTAAGCACTGGACTTATTTTGTGTTAGCGAAGAAGCCTGTTTGACTCTCTTGCCTTCCTTGCCACTAACGTCGGTTATTTGACTGATTCTCTATTCCTAGAAACCTTACCCCAAGTCCCTCTAGAAGTCGCTATTTAGTCATTAACTCTACAGCATCCTACCTGGTGTGAGCCTTTCTTTACAATGCAGTTTTGGTCTCTGTATTTCTGCCTCTTGGGAGCACTCCACACTCATGTGTTTTATATGTGTTTACATGTGTTTTATACGCCAGATGTAACTTTCACAAATGTTTACAAAACATCCAGCACAGAAGCGATTTCCTGAGGAGGTTGGCAGGCTCTGCCCCAAGGCACCTGTGGCCTTTGCCACAGACACTAAACACAAACTTTCCCTTCATCTCATAAATATCCTTTTCACACTAATTCTCTTCTTCCATTTACAAAGTAGAATTCTGCTTCCAGTAAATATCAACTTTTTATAATCATAAAATATTTAATCAAACATCTATATAAAGTGCAGCAGTAGCCCATGAGAGAAGAGCTGTGCACCTGATTGTTGGGTGACAAAAACCAGAAAATGCTCCAGCTCATGTGGAAATGGCTTCCAGACTCCATCCCAAAAACATGCTCCGATTGACCGTTCTGCAGGTACCCATCCAGGCAGTGCATAGGACACACCTCCTTCCCAGGAGATCCAGTGTAATGTTGACAGAAATTCAGTAAGCTATTGAATGTGAGCTTCATATCCTCCTCCTTCACTTCAGTGTCACACATAAATATCATCTCTATACACATAATTTACTCTACTGTGATTAGTAGGCTTTATTATAGCAGAATAAACTGGCCAACTTTTCAAACCTTATATGAATGAGAACATGTGGTGTTTGTGTCTGCTCCTTCATTTACTATAATGTCCCCAAGTTCTGTTTTTTTTGTGCCATGAATGACAGGGTTTTATTCTTTTTTTAGGACTGAATAGTGTGTGTGTGTGTACATACATACATACATGCATACATACATACATGCATACATGCATACATACAGGCTAACAGGAGCAAAACACATCCCATTAGGAATCATAACTTAGCTCCTGGTTCCATAGCACAAGGGCGAATATATTCTAGAACATCATACTGTGCCTTCTTTGAAGCAGGGGAGGACGCTTTGAAAGTTCCACACATCAAGGATGAGAAGATGAAAATAGTGCTGATGCTCACACACAGTATACACGCCTTGGGTCTGACACCCAACTGCACAGATACATGCAATCACCTTGTAGCAGTTAAGCACAATATGTGGCCTTCCAGCTCTCCACAGTGTTGGCTGCAGGAGCCCCATTACGTGTGGCCTGTGAGTGCAGAGTTTATAGAGTAGTTCCTTTGGGATTCTCAATAAATGGGCGTAGAACCAACTGTCTTTGGAAAGTCACTAGGAGCTTCCTGCCACGCACAGGGGCCTTCTATGCGTTAACAACTGACTTCAGCCTGCTGACTATGTTCCCGCATGGACAGCAGATCTAAACTTATCGCCTGCAGCTCTACAGCCATTTGGTTCCAATGTTCTCTCCACCAGCCGTTCCTCTTGTCCACAGAGCTTCCCACCTGAACTCACCCAAGCGAGTACAGACTGCCCTGGCTCTCTCAGACCAGCTTTGCCCCTTGCCTGCCTCTCTGTGGTTCACCATCCTCGTTTCCTTAAATAGAAGGTGGAACACACATTAAATGCATGTATCTGAGTGAAAAGTAGCCCCTTGGAAGGGTTATTTCATGGGGCTGTCCATAGCTGGTAAGCTGTAACTGTGTCCCTCGTTAATTTCCCGACGTGCATCAAACATTGTATTATTGCATTTTTATAAAATTAGTTTGCTTCTGAATTTCATGTGTTGTTGGACATTGGTGCTCTATGTTCAAAGATCAGTGAGGAGATATACTTTATTAGAGGGAACATCCCCACAGATAGATTCATCTGAAAGCATCCTGACTGCCTCTCTGGTGCTGCATGGTGGGACATTAGCAGAGCTGAAGTCAGAATTCAGAAAGACAGGGACCCCCCAAAGTCCGCAAATCTGATAGCACAACTTAAACTTGATGCCCTATAGAAAGTCTAAACTAAACCTGGGAGACAAGAGCCAGATAATCAGAACCGAGGCTGCAGCTGCATCCGCTACATCCTGCTCACTGTTTCTGGGCATAGATGTCCTAATACTGGCCTGGGCCCTGAAGTTCACACTTTAAATATGCAATATGGATGCCTACAGTGTGTTATCTAAGGATACACATACCAGTTTAATGCAGAATGCTGGCAGGCCTCAAGCTGTCTCGGGGATTGTATTTCATGTATTTGGTGGAAGACTGAAGGCCTTTGAGGTCAGAGGCAGAGCCCTGGTTGATATTAATGTTGATGATTATCCAAAAGAATGACCAGATCATGAGTTTATTGCACAATGTGGTATTGGGTTTCACTCCACTGTGAACAAAAGAATTCTAACAACATCCTAACAGCTGTACCAGCCTGCTGCCCGGGACAGATATTAACCCAGGAAGGAACGACAGATCCCGTGTCAGCATGAGAGCTTCCATATGCCATGTTGGCACAGGTAGGAGATGATATAAGAGCAAAGACAGTTGTCAAATTCTGACACAAGGAAAACACCCCGGATTCGGTGAGATGGGACAAGGAACTCATATTGAGCTAAAGCGGTGGCCACCATGAAGTTGTGACTGAAGGATGCCTGAAGGGTGCAGGGCTACCTCTGAGTACGGTCTTCCAGAGATATTTCTTGCTCAGCCCAAAGGAAATCGACTAGTGAGAACTGAGCATCCCCCAATGAATGAGAGGGACGCATGAGCAATGGCCCTGACTCACATAGATGCGAGGGGCCTGGCTGGGACTTGAACAGACATGCAGCTGTTGATGCTGTGTGGACATACACTATGGAAAGTAATAAAGCCGAGAGTCTTCATGGCTTATCAATTAGTTCACTCAAAAGGACATTTCGATTGCTGTGAAAGGTTTGACTGGACCAGTAGCTGACCTCAGGGTTTATTTCTTGCTCCACCACATAGGCTGGCAAATAACTCTACTGATTTCTGTTGTGGTATATTCCCATTTCTTGGGAGTTTTTAATGTTTCACATTGTGTATTCTTTAGAAACTCTCAAATTCATCATTATATTTATTTCTCTAAATTTTATTGCCATCTCAGCAGTCTGGAGGAATTGTCTGTAAGTCTGGCCTTCACAGTAATGTATAAATAACAGCAGACTCTCACCCCATGTAGCCTCTGTAGTAGCGTCGTGTGTGTACATGCATCAACCCAGGAGGGCTGCATCTGCTTAGCATTACTAGATTTCTTTTGTAAAAAAATGTAATGTATTGTTAGCCTTCTTCAAATTCCTGGTGTGATTAGAAACTTCAAATGTATATTGCAGTGGTATCCTTAGGGGAGCGCCTGGCATCAAAGGTAGAAGGGTGGGCTTTTTTGCAGTTGTCCGCACCCCAGGGTGGGCACTTTTTACAGTTGTCAGCGTTTAGTTTTCTTATCCGAATTGACATCACGTAAGGACTGGGAGCCCACAGTGATTTTTTTTATAAGTATATCATAAATGAAAGTGCTGTATCACTTAGCTTTTAAAGAGGAGAGGCAAGAAATGACAGGACCTAAGGAGTCCTTTCTCATTGCAATCTTCCCTTCTCAAAGGGCCTGGGGGGAGGGGCAGTGGCACTTAGGCACCCAGCTGAGTGCATTTGGGATTTCAAAGAGGGTGGGGTGATGGAACAGGATGTGAGCAGAGACCAGCCACTAGAATAAAGCAAAAAAAATAACAAACAGGACACGCAAATGGATAAAGATTACTTTAGGAAAGTAATTCTACATTAAATGTCCGTGACCTTGTGATTAATTTTTTTGTTTTTATTGTGATCACGTTTATTTTGCTTTCCATTTTGCACTTTCTTCAGAAGATTCTGCAAACTCTTTTTTTTAAAAGCTGAGAAATAATTTAGAAAGCAGAGAGCTGCTGGTTTGCAGCTGGAACTAAGTACCAGGGCTGGGTGCCCGCAGCTCTGCACTCCTGAGAAAACCCATCCTGTAAGCCAGAAACAAGCTGCAGTCCCTGTCTGTCTTACAGGGCTAGGAGCTCTGCTTCAGGAGGCCCCAGGCCAGGGCTCAGCTCTCTTCCTATGGTGCAAGGGACTCCTGGAGTTAGAAAAGAGTCAACCTAGAAGGAACGCAATCCATGGCTCAGCACCTTCTCTCCTGGGCTTAGGACAGTTTAGGGTGGCCATAATTTTAGTTACATTGTAGCAATTCCTTTTCCTCCCACTGTAAGGACTGCCTGCCTGCTGGGAATTGACTGCGGGTTAGTGTGTAGCCAAGGAATAAGCAAGTCTGTTTTACTGCCAAACCTGCCCCCTTCACACCAGCAGCACATGTACCGTGGCTACTATGTCACAGGAACCCCCATAGATATTTGGTCCATGGATGTGCAAGGGAAGAAAAGGATTCAGAATAATTAATCCATCCTCTGAATTCTCAGTACATAGAGACACTCTAAGCAGGACACATTCTTTTGGCTCCTTTCATCCTTGGCAACCACTGAGGTATGATTTGAGGCATCTCTTCATTAGGAATTCAACAAGACCAGCTTTCTCATTATATGGGCAGCACACTGAGTAATAGGAAATCTGGCATGGCCGCAGGATCGTGCACAACGGCCATGGTCAATAAACATTTATTGAATGACTGTCTTGTTATCAAGACTGCAGCAGTAAGCTTCAGTCTGACCATCTGCTTGAGTGGGATGCGTTGTGACAATAATGGTTCAAACTGGGTGTGTGTTCTTCAGTTCCTGAAATTCAAGAGAGATCAACACAGACCCTCTGTCACAAAGCGTGGCAGTGTCTGTGAATCAGCTGCATGTCACACTGAGGTACAGACACGTGAATGTTTACTCCTGACACCAGGGCACTCGGGAACATAGGGAAGACACCATCACGACCAGTCTCTTCCCCTGGGCGAGCCTTAGCCAAAACTTTCCCATGTCATGCTGTGACAAGACAGCTCCTTGACAGCCTGACTCCTGTCACCTAATTCCTTTCCCTCAGTTCCCACTTCCTGAATGACTTTTCTCTAGCTCACATGAAAATGTATAGGTGGGAAGTTCAAGACTTTCCTCCATACTTGTGACCCAGCACTGCCTGTCTATACCATGAAACACAGTTCAAGACTTTCCTCCACACTCTGTGACCCAGCGCTGCCTGTCTGCCATTAAACACAGTTCAAGACTTTCCTTCACACTCTGTGACCCAGCACTGCCTGTCTGTGCCATGAAACACAGTTCAAGACTTTCCTCCACACTCCGTGACCCAGCACTGCCTTCTGTGCCATGAAACAGTTTTCGGGTTGCTTGTTGCTGACTTGTCTTGCTGCGGCCTCTCTAAGCACGATGCCTGCTGCTCATTACTAGAGAGAATGCTGGAAGACAAGGGCCTAGTCCAGCCCTTTCCTTCCCTGCAGCTCTGTCCTGTTCCTCCTTTGTATGAGTTTCCCTTCATTATCTTCATCCCACAGTGCTGCTAGAGAAGGGAGAGTGGAGCCTGGTGTTCTCAACTGATTTTTCTACCCTCCCCGCTGACCCACCCTCTCTTTGAGCCTCAATGTGAAGCTGTGGCTGGCTTGGAACTGTAGAACAAACTCGCCTAGGTCCTCCTGCCTCTTCATCTCTGTCTCTGCCTCAGTGATGGGATTAAAGGTGTGCACCACCACCAAGCCAAGCTATAGAGTTCTTCTCTC